>ONZH01020186.1:0-19127 GCA_900303285.1 Rhinella marina
AGATGAGACGACTGTGGTGACCTGCAGAAGATGT
The DNA here is from genome assembly GCA_900303285.1 of Rhinella marina. Classification (NCBI taxonomy): domain Eukaryota; kingdom Metazoa; phylum Chordata; class Amphibia; order Anura; family Bufonidae; genus Rhinella; species Rhinella marina. The sequence goes on from ONZH01020186.1 coordinate 35, forward strand.
GAGCAGAAGATCTGCAGATGAGACGACTGTGGGTGACCTGCAGAAGATGAGGGTCTGCAGATCAGACGACTGTGGTGACCTGCAGAAGATGTGAGGGTCTGCAGTGAGACGACTGTGTGTGACGCTGCCAAAGATGTGAGGGTTCTGCAGATGAGACGACTGTGGTGACCTGCAGAAGATGTGAGGGTCTGCAGATGAGATGTGACTGTGGTGACCTGCGAAGATGTAGGGTTGCAGATGAGACGACTGTGGTGACCTGCAGCAGATGTGAGGTCTGCAGATGAGACGAACTGTGGTGACCGCAGTGATGTGAGGGTCTGCAGATGAGGCACTGTGGTGACCTGCAGAAAATGTGAGGGTCTGCAGATGGAAAACGAAACTGTGGTGCACCTGCAGAAGATGAGAGGCTCTGCAGATGAGACGACTGTGGTGACCTGCAGTAGATGTGAGAGTCTACAGATAAGACGACTGTGGTGACCTGCAGAAGATGTGAGGGTCTGCAGATGAGACGACTGTGGTGACCTGCAGTAGATGTAGGGTCTGCAGATGACGACTGTGCAGAAGATGTGAGGGTCTGCAGATGAGACGACTGTGGTGACCTGCAGAGATGTGAGTCTGCAGATGAGACGGATGGGTGACCTGCAGAAAGTGTGAGGGTCTGCAGATGAGACGACTGTGGTGACCTGCAGTAGATGTGAGGGTCTGCAGATGAGACGACTGTGGTGACCTGCAGTAGATGTGAGGGTCTGCAGATGAGACGACTGTGGTGACCTGCAGAAGATGTGAGGGTCTGCAGATGAGACGACTGTGGTGACCTGCAGAAGATGTGAGGGTCTGCAGATGAGACGACTGACCTGTGGTGACGACTCCTGCAGAAAGATGTGAGGGTCTCTGCAGATGAGATGACTGTGGTGACCTGCAGAAAATGAGCGGTCTGCAGATGAGACGACTGTGGTGACCTGCAGAAGATGTGAGGGTCTGCAGATGAGACGACTGTGGTGACCTGCAGAAAATGAGAAGCACTGCAGATGAGGTGACTGTAGCGACAAGCAAAAAAACGGATGACATCCATGTGATGTCTGTCTTGCATCTGTTTTTTTTTTGCGGTTCCATTGTAACAATGTCTGTCCTTGCCAGCAAAATGGACAAGAATAGGATGTGTTCTATCTTTTTTAATTGCTGAACAGACATGCCAATATAGGGACACTGAACGCACACGGAGTCATTTCCGTTTTTTGCGGCCCCATTGAAATGAATGGTTCCGCATACGGGCCGCAAAACAAATGGAATGGACGCTGAAAAAAAATACACTTCGTGCGCATGAGCCCTTAGTGATACTTTTGGAAATACCGCGCCTTATGGAACATATCGTACAGTAAAGTTGTTTGCAGTGCTTTCGTCTACCGTATCCTGCGCCATCAGAGGGCGGCACTTATTGCTCATATAACACCAGTCATATTGTTATCATCAGAGATACATTGTGTACATCACTGGATGAGAGTGTAACAATGTATCACTGTCACTTCCCCCGCCTGCCGCTCAGGGCGCCGTCACTTATACATCGCGGTGATTCCAGGAACCTTATTACACACATCATAAATACCGCGGCGGAGGACGGGACGTCATCTGTATACTACAGACGCATTCTCCCGGGCGTCAGGGTCTGAAAAAGCCCGGTGCCCCCTCACACTTATTTCGGACGGAGTTAGGGGCGAAATTCATAAAATGTCATTTATTTCAGAAAATAATTTTGAAATGTTCCCAGACTCTGCTACACGGTGAGCAGCAGATACATCATCCTGCCCGCCGCCTGACTGACTCCTGGCATATTGATGTATTCCTGTTTTTTCGCTCTTAATTAGAGAAAGGCAGAGTAGTTTGCAGGGCAGAGCGGCGCGGTCACCTCAGGACGGGGCGGTACGAACCGCCGGTCATTTCATGTCAAGGAGTGCGCTTGCTCCTGGTTGTGCCTGAAAGTGTAATGACATCTTCTAGGATCTCAAGTTTCGGCTCTATGCGAGGAAAAGCAGCGCCAAATTCCGGATGCCGTATTACCAGCAGATAGATCATGAAGGATCCTAAGACTTTGTGTCCATTTCTAGACATTTCCAAAATCTTTGCTTGCTGTCAGTGAACTGGACCATTGTATTTACATCCAGAGGCCGAAATCCTTGAAATCCTGTTGCATTCCTAATACATGGCACAGCTGAGGGTTTGTCACAACTGTATCCAGTCTGTGATATAAACATCCTGCACTCCAGAGACTGATACATTGTAACAGTGCAGGTAAATTGTAGTGATTGAGATTTGTGCAGTTGACACAGCTCAGCTGTCTAGACTTGTCAGAACTGTAACAAACCCTCAGCTGGTAGGAGCATTAGATCAGGATTTCCATTCACTGACAGTAAGCAGAGATGTTGAAGTGAAGAGGCTTGTAATTACATAAGAATTACAGTGAATTTCTGGGATAATGTGGAGGCAGCAGTTGACCTCGGGCCCTGGTACCTGAGGGGCCCCAAGTCTCCTCTGCCTCATAGGAAGATTCAGTATTATAATGGTCTGTGGGGCCCTGGCACAGATATTACATTGGGGCCTAAGAGCTTTAGGTCACGCTGATTTAATCCTCACTCAGTTCATCCCTGTCCTGGAATACTCTGTGCTGCTGTGGAAGCTCAATTTCTAATCATTTAAGCAGCGAGCAGTCCACAATGTGGCGGTACCTGTCATATATTCAGATGGCAGCCACGATTCAGCAGGGGGTGCAGACGGCCGAGCTCAGGGGCTACATGCATTGAATTATATTCTCCGTGGTTTATGGCCTGAAGTGAATTTGGTTGCAATATTAATGGTATTTTTCCGGTGTTTTATGGATCATTTCACGGGATTATTTATGGCACCTGTGTTCCGCAGAGACATAATGGCGCAACTGTAATTCCTTTACAGGGGGAAATTATGAATTATTCAGGTCATTATCTGGGGAGCAGCCCGTGCCTCATGTTTATAATTATGGGTTCATTAGGCTATTGTGTGATACTGCTCAGGGAGCTGTGTATCTAATCCCATCATATGTGATACTGTGCTGCAGAGCTGTGTATCTAATCCCATCATATGTGATACTGTGCTGCAGAACTGTGTATCTAATCCTGTCATATGTGCTACTGTGCTACAGAGCTGCGTATCTAATCCCATCATATGTGCTACTGTGCTACAGAGCTGTGTATCTAATCCCATCATATGTGATACTGTGCTGCAGAGCTGTGTATCTAATCCCATCATATGTGCTACTGTGCTGCAGAGCTGTGTATCTAATCCTGTCATATGTGCTACTGTGCTGCAGAGCTGTGTATCTAATCCCATCATATGTGCTACTGTGCTGCAGAGCTGTGTATCTAATCCCGTCATATGTGCTACTGTGCTGCAGAGCTGTGTATCTAATCCCATCATATGTGCTACTGTGCTGCAGAGCTGTGTATCTAATCCCATCATATGTGCTACTGTGCTGCAGAGCTGTGTATCTAATCCCATCATATGTGATACTGTGCTGCAGAACTGTGTATCTAATCCCATCATATGTGCTACTGTGCTGCAGAGCTGTGTATCTAATCCCATCATATGTGATACTGTGCTGCAAAGCTGTTTATCTAACCCCATATGGGATACTGTTCTGCAGAGCTGTGTATCTAAGCCTAACCCATGTGATAATATCTGCTCTGTATCCAATCCCATCACATGGGATACTGTCTGCTGAGCTGTGTATATAAGTTTATCATATGTGATACTGTAATACCCCAGAGTGGTATTACCATTACTTCACCCCACTACTGTCACTGTGCATCGATAATATTGTTATGAAACAGTTATGTTCATGTACAGTGCCTGCTTCACCAGCAGGTGGCAGCAGATATAGAGAGATCTCTAGATAGAATGGAACTTACCATCCCATTCTCCCCCTTTTGTGCAGGAGTGGGCCAGTCCTGTTTCCTACCGAAGGGAGGGGTGGCAGTTCTAGTTTATTCCAGTCTAGCCTAGACAGTGGAGTTGAACAGATGTGCCAAGATATAGCAGTGAGGGGAAAGTTCCCCCTGCTGCAACAGGAGTCTCTCCAGAGGGAAGCAGCTCATAGAGCACCATGACTCCTTACAGACCTACAGAGTGTCACTAAGGGGTCAGTAGCCAAATGTACCCCACTACAGAGATACCAAAACAGTCCTGAAGTCCAGCTACCAGACTAACGCAGAGTTTAGTACAGCAGAGAGAGAAAGCAGATTACTCAAGTTCACCTGCCAGTTTATGCCAAAACCTGCTGGGACCAAGAGAAAGCCTGAATATTGTCTGGATGCAAGTAAAGCTGTTGAACTTTATAAAGGTCTGGACTCTACTTATTTCCACCTCCACTATTACTTTACTCCTTTATTGCTTCGGAGCCAAACCCTGGGGAGCGACGGTATCCAGGTAGGAGCACCGTGACACACACAGAAACTATTGAGGCCACACTACACCACTTGGCATTCCTAAAAACCTGGGACACGATCGGCCTTGGGGGGCGGCACGTTTCAATACTGTTTGCTGAGTCAGTATATCTAATCCAATAATGTGTGATACTGTCTGCTGGACCATGTATCTAAGCCAGTCATATTTTATACTGTCAACCCAAACCAACCAAATTATCCATGAATTGGTGATAACTCTATTGGTTGGATAAATTCTCTCATCTCTTGCTCCGCGGGGGCGGGGCTCTTCTGTCTGTACACCCCCTCTGAGGAGCAGGAGCCGCTTGACTTGTGTTTTTGCTTTTGTTTCACAAGACATTCATCAGCTGCTGGTGCTCAGAGAAAGTATGTGAACCCCGTGTCACCCTGAAGCTCTGATAATCCAGAAATTGTCATAATCCAGAATTACTATTACACCAGACAAAATCGTCACATCTGCCAAAATTAGCTCTGCTACATCTAAATGATTAAATTGGACAGGGGCCCTTCACAGCTTGGGAGGATGTGTACATGTATGTAGTATGTAGCATGTTACATTTCTCCTGCCTTTAGGCGGTTTTCTCCCTCATTTGCAAATTATAGGGGTGAGGAGGTGGAGACAACATGGCTGCCTTCAGAGACAAATGTACTCAAAGGAGTAGTATCTTTGCTGCTGCTGCAGCTCAGGGGGCGCGTCTGCAGCTGGAGCTCAGGGGGCGCGTCTGCAGCTGGAGCTCAGGGGGCGCGTCTGCAGCTGGAGCTCAGGGGGCGCGTCTGCAGCTGGAGCTCAGGGGGCGCGTCTGCAGCTGGAGCTCAGGGGGCGCGTCTGCAGCTGCTGCAGCTCAGGGGGCGTGTCTGCAGCTGGAGCTCAGGGGGCGTGTCTGCAGCTGGAGCTCAGGGGGCACATCTGGAGCTGGAGCTCAGGGGGCGTGTCTGCAGCTGCTGCAGCTTCAGGGGGCGTGTCTGCAGCTGGAGCTCAGGGGGCGTGTTTCAGCTCTCCCTATTACAACTCAGGAGATAGTTGAAGGATGAAACTGAGCAGGAATAGGAAAACAAAACCAGCAGGTGGCGCTATACAGATACATTTTATTGGATAGCTCAGGGGCTATGCTAGACTTTTAATTACATGCAATTATAAATGTGTTCAGATCCAGGCGCTGGTTTGTAAACTGTAGAATATTTTTCATGGGACGACCCCTTTAAGAAAAGTGTTGCTCACTTTATGGTTAGAATCCCTTTATATATGATCACATTTACATTAATAAAGCCGCCCCCCTCTGACCGGGCGCTGCTGCTTGTGGCACCTGACAATATAAATCGGAGAGGCCACGACCCCCTTACTTCTTGATCGATTTGTCAGATATTACAGATCAATGGAAGCGGTGACATTTACAGGAAATGTTAGAGACGCAAAGAGCGATGATCATTGATAATGGGACAGAAGTAATAACGGTGCCCCTCCCCCCCCCCGTTACCTGTGCGACAACGTGCCCCCCGTGACCAGTGCGACAACGTGACCCCTGTGACAAGCCCCCTCCCCGGTCCGGGTACAGAAGGGATTGTACAGTCTGATGGTGGATGATTTGTTAAATAAAACCCTTCAGCTATTCACATTAAGGGTTAAATACAGTGTAAATATGGCGCTAGTATGAGGGGAATGTGGATGGCGCTATTATGTACCCACTGCGATTGACCCTATTACATGAGCATCCAGCACTATAGGCGGCTTTATTATATGGACACCGATGAGGGTAGGTTTTTAAGAAGATAAAAATTTATATGTTTGGCTTCATTATTTGTACACAGTATGACAGTATTATTTGGGTACTATGGTTTAGAATTATTTGTAGACTGTATGGCAGTATTATTTGGGTACTATGATTTAGAATTATTTGTAGACTGTATGGCAGTATTATTTGGATACTATGGTTTAGAATTATTTGTAGACTGTATGGCAGTATTATTTGGATACTATGGTTTAGAATTATTTGTAGACTGTATGGCAGTATTATTTCGGTACTATGATTTAGAATTATTTGTAGACTGTATGGCAGTATTATTTGGATACTATGGTTTAGAATTATTTGTACACTGTATGGCAGTATTATTTGGATACTATGGTTTAGAATTATTTGTACACTGTATGGCAGTATTATTTGGGTACTATGATTTAGAATTATTTGTAGACTGTATGGCAGTATTATTTGGGTACTATGATTTAGAATTATTTGTAGACTGTATGGCAGTATTATTTGGGTACTATGATTTAGAATTATTTGTACACTGTATGGCAGTATTATTTGGATACTATGGTTTAGAATTATTTGTAGACTGTATGGCAGTATTATTTGGATACTATGGTTTAGAATTATTTGTACACTGTATGGCAGTATTATTTGGGTACTATGATTTAGAATTATTTGTACACTGTATGGCAGTATTATTTGGATACTATGGTTTAGAATTATTTGGACTCTATGGCAGTATTATGTGGGCACTGTGCGAGCTTGTAATTGGGAATTATATACAGCTATTATGTAGGCACTCTGGATTTATCATTTGTACATTGTATCACATTGTAAACTATATGGCAGTATTATTTGGGTTCTATTGTTTAGAATTATTTGGACACCATTCTGTGGACACTCTATAGGTTTATTATTTCGGTCTAGTGTGAAGCTATTATGTACGCACTCTGGAGTTATTATGGACATTGTATGCTATGCAGCTGCATTACCTTGTAACGGATGCTTGCATTATGTGGGTACTGCATGGCAGCATTATGTAGGTAGGATAGTGCGGAGAGGATACTGTTATATGGTATTGATTATTTGGACAGGTTTGGTCTGAACAGTTTAGTTTGGTAGATTTTATGGGCAGATTTGGTTGTATAGATTCAGTGGAGCTGAACTGGTCGGACCAAGTTAGTTACAGTCTACAGATCTGGTATAGATTGAGATAACTGCATAGATTCTTTTCAATTTGGTTGCATAGATGTTTTTGGATAGATTCATCTGAGCAGATTTGGTTGGATAGGTGTTTTCTAGATAGATTCAGTCGAGCAGAGTTGGTTGCATAGATGTTTTTTTGATAGATTCAGTTGGGTAGATTTGGTTGCAGAGATATTTTTGGACAGATTTGGTTGTATAGTTTCAGTTCAGCAGGTTGTGTCTGACTGATGTGGTTGCTTAGATTCAGTTGGTCAGATCTGATTGGATTTTTTTCTGTTAGCGGCAGGTTTGATGTTTATCAGCAGAAGATTCGCGGATCCTGCCCCCATCCTCCACCGCTACCTAAAATTTCTGACTTTCTCATGGCGGATAAAACTGAACCCGTGCCTGAATCCCGCTCCCTCGGTTCTTGTATCAATTCGCTCTTTTCTGTATCGCCAGGAAATTATTAGAAACAATTTATTTTGTACCCCCGGGTAGAATGGCGTCAACGTAGCGCAAATCTCCTCTGCGGAGGAGGCAACTCAATACATTTCATGGACTGAGACACTTCGTACGCGGAACAGTAAATCTCGGAAACGTTTCCCCAGAAAATATTCTTCTCTCTGGAGACTGGAAATGAAATTGTCGCAGAGATTTCACAATCGAGTCCTGAAGCTGATACAAATCCCTGATATAATGAACTACTGTGATCTATAAAAACAGCCTCCTGTGGGACTACAACTCCCAGCAGGTCATACCATTTAAAATGCTACTGTCAGCTTATGTGCTGGTGAGGGCCTTGGGTTCCTCAGGCACCAGGGTCACAACCGTGGCAGCCTCACCAGCTTCACCCATGCTTTGTCATTAGCTACATACCATAGAGGCAGCCCATTCAGATGCTATGGGGCCCTTGGGGGCCTTGGAACTAGAGGGCCCTTTGCTATAAAAAAAACATTGGGGCCCAAGGGTCATGGAAAGGGCAAACATCTCCACTACCCTGATCTATGATCTACAATGATCTATCATTCCTCATTCTCCGGTCACCTCCAGAGCTGCATTCTCTTAATTCTGCTGGCTGCTTCTTGAAATCTGTCAGCGCTATACTGACAGACACACCCAGCAAACTATGCAATGCCTGGTTAAGTTGTAGATGAAACCATTCCATCAAGTGCATCACAATGCAGCACACTAGGGAATGACCCCTACAGACACTGAACAAGCAGGGGGCAGAAGGAGCACGTCCTGCATGGAAATTAAGTGTAAAATGTCACTTCCACATTTGTAACTATTTGTACTGCTACTGTTTGTCTCTATGGAAACCAACCACAACCAATCAACCCAGTTCTTCAGGACAATGAAGTTGTAGTTGGTTTCCAAGGAGACACATAAGTCGGCAGAGGAGCTGCAAACACAAAACGGTAGGAGATTGTAAAATGTGAAACAGCAAGCATGTTGGGAAATGAGAGAGATTGCAGTAAAGTGATAATGTGTCAGTATCATATGCAGACAATGGAGCTTATAGGGCAGAGATCAGCAACCTACGGCACTCCAGCTGTGGTCAAACTACCACTCCCAGCATGCACACTTGCCTAACTGTCCTCAGAACTCCCATAGAAGTGAATGGAGCATGCTGGGAGTTGAGCTAGAGTGCCGGAGATCTCTGATCCCTGTTATAAGACTTTCTAACAGAAGTGCCCAGCCCCCGTGCTTGCACCATGGTGCGGTTCTCGGCTCTGCTAACACCGCGGCACTTCACCTTCTACTGCACGCTCGTTCTGTGAAGTGATGTACTCCTCTGAACCAAGTGACATTTTTAAAGCTCCCCTAACGATTTCTGGTTCATTATCTCCGGCTATCAGCGCTCGATATTCCAAGAGACTTCCTAGAAACATTGAATCTTAAAAATTCTCATGCAAACATCAATAAAGTGTAATCAAACAAACGCTCAGCGATAGCTGCCAGATACCCCGGAACGAGCGGCGGTGTACTCAGCGTCCTCCTCTACAACTCATCTGAAGATGCTCAATAGGAGGGGTGAGACAGGGGCACAAAATGAGCCATCACCCCACCGAGACAGCAAGGAGACCACCAAGAGAGGATGACAGCGAGAGAGGCACTCACAGAGACATAGCCAGAAAAAGGGGAGCAACATGTGACTAATGGGACCCACAACAAAACCTAGAGTATGGCCCAGGGCCACCATAACAGTAACAGAATAATGCACACAGTGATGTCACAGTACAGAGATAATAAACACAGTGATGTCACAGTACAGGGATAATAAACACAGTGATGTCACAGTACAGAGATAATAAACACAGTGATGTCACAGTACAGGGATAATAAACACAGTGATGTCACAGTACAGAGATAATAAACACAGTGATGTCAGAGTACGGAGATAATAAACACAGTGATGTCACAGTACAGGGATAATAAACACAGTGATGTTCACAGTACAGGGATAATAAACACAGTGATGTCAGAGTACGGAGATAATAAACACAGTGATGCACAGTACAGGGATAATAAACACAGTGATGTCACAGTACAGGGATAATAAACACAGTGATGTCACAGTACAGAGATAAAAAACACAGTGATGTCACAGTACAGGGATAGTAAACACAGTGATGTCACAGTACAGGATAATAAACACAGTGATGTCACAGTACAGAGATAAAAAACACAATGATGTCACAGTACAGGGATAATAAACACAGTGATGTCACAGTACAGGGATAATAAACACAGTGATGTCACAGTACAGGGATAACAAACACAGTGATGTCACAGTACAGGGATAATAAACACAGTGATGTCACAGTACAGGGATAATAAACACAGTGATGTCACAGTACAGGGATAATAAACACAGTGATGTCACAGTACAGGGATAATAAACACAGTGATATCACAGTACAGAGATAATAAACACAGTGATGTCACAGTACAGAGATAATAAACACAGTGATGTCACAGTACAGAGATAATAAACACAGTGATGTCACAGTACAGAGATAAAAAACACAATGATGTCACAGTACAGGGATAATAAACACAGTGATGTCACAGTACAGAGATAAAAAACACAATGATGTCACAGTACAGGATAATAAACACAGTGATGTCACAGTACAGGATAATAAACACAGTGATGTCACAGTACAGGGATAACAAACACAGTGATGTCACAGTACAGGGATAATAAACACAGTGATGTCACAGTACAGGGATAATAAACACAGTGATGTCACAGTACAGGGATAAATAAACACAGTGATGTCACAGTAACATGGGATAATAAACACAGTGATATCACAGTACAGAGATAATAAACACAGTTGATGTCACAGTACAGAGATAATAAACACAGTGATGTCACAGTACAGAGATAATAAAACACAGTGATGTCACTGTACAGAGATAATAACACAGTGATGTCACAGTACAGGATAATAAACACAGTGATGTCACAGTACAGGGATAATAAACACTTGTGATGTCACAGTACAGAGATAATAAACACATGATGTCACAGTACAGAGATAATAAACACAGTGATGTCACAGTACAGGGATAATACACACAGTGATGTCACAGTACAGAGAAAATAAACACAGTGATGTCACAGTACAGACATAATAAACACAGTGATGTCACAAGTAAAGGGATAATAAACACAGTGATGTCACAGTACAGACATAATAAACACAGTGATGTCACTGTACAGGATAATAAACACAGTGATGTCACAGTACAGAGATAATAATCACAGTGATGTCACAGTACAGGGATAATAAACACAGTGATGTCACAGTACAGAGATAATAAACACAGTGATGTCACAGTACAGAGATAATAAACAAAGTGATGTCACTGTACAGGGATAATAAACACAGTGATGTCACAGTACAGAGATAATAAACACAGTGATGTCACAGTACAGGGATAATAAACACAGTGATGTCACAGTACAGAGATAATAATCACAGTGATGTCACAGTACAGAGATAATAAACACAGTGATGTCACAGTACAGAGATAATAAACAAAGTGATGTCACTGTACAGGGATAATAATCACAGTGATGTCACAGTACAGGGATAATAAACACAGTGATGTCACAGTACAGAGATAATAAACACAGTGATGTCACAGTACAGAGATAATAAACAAAGTGATGTCACTGTACAGGGATAATAAACACAGTGATGTCACAGTACAGAGATAATAAACACAGTGATGTCACAGTACAGGATAATAAACACAGTGATGTCACAGTCCACATAGCGTTGGGACCCCAAATACGTGGAGCATCAGGGACTGGACTGCGTCCTATAGTGTGATGTGTAATCGTGTATAATAATGCCCTTGGTTAAACCTGATGGACTTATGTCTATTTTCAGCCGTATTAATTATGTAACTCTGCAATTTAACCAAATTTCCTTTAGCAAAGTCGTATTCTAGGACGTGGAAGCGATCGCTTCTCCCTCTGCTTTTGGCTGACCATCAAGACGCCAGGTGGTCTGCAGCGTGTTCTGAAAAGCCGCAGCGAATGGTCGACTCTTCATCATCATGACAAAGCGGAGAACAAATCCTCAATACAACAACGTAATGGGTCACATATGGAGCTCAGTTCTTATGATGCAGGCGGAAGGGGTTAACTTCGAACACGAAGGAATCCCCTGTCCTGATTGAACACTTTCTAATTGGGTTAGTGGCGGTATGAGAGGATGGCAGGCTTATTGCGGGGGAGCTGGTTTCATCAAACGACCGCTGATGACTCATGTGTCCCCATTTAGGGGGTCCCTGCTGAGTCCCCAGCGTTGGGGGCGGGGTGTCATGTTTTGATGCCGAATCTCACGACTCAGGGTCTTCTTGTCTTGTGATGACAACCGGAATATGAGTCATCATCTGGGGTAAAACCTGACGCTGTCACATCAGTCCATGTCACTGCCCCCTACAGGGCGGCACAGCTATGACAAGTGATGGATTCCGCTGCCTCCCGCCCACATACGCTGAGGCGGCTGGTGACATTCCTGGAGAAATCCCACATTTTAATATACGAGGCAATGAGTTAATGAGACGTGCGCTCGCCCAGATGTTGGTTTGCACATTATATCAGGGCTGTGGAGGCTGCGGGAGGGGGGAGGGAGGTGAACGCAGAATTTAGTTGTTGCATTAAAGACAAAGGTGTCTGAGGATTTGTATCTTTTAATTATAGGTTCAGTTCAATGAAATTCAGATGTCACCGCCGGGCCGGTAGATCCTGCACACTCCTGTGATGGTGACGCTGAGGTCCCAGCCGGTCTCATAAATGCTGGATTGGTGATAAATTCAGTGACCGGCCGCCCAGGAAGGGCTGTAATCTGGAGGAGACATTCCTGGGAAACTCTTGCTTTGTGTGGGCGAGCATTATCTTGCCATGAGAGGAGCATGCGTCGCGGCAGGATGTCCTACACGTATCTCTCAGCTGTTATCACTATCTGATGAGCTCCCTCTAGTGGTGGCTGTATATATCTGTATGTAGTAATCTCCTGAGCTCCCTCTAGTGGTGGCTGTATATATCTGTATGTAGTAATCTCCTGAGCTCCCTCTAGTGGTGGCTGTATATATCTGTATGTAGTAATCTCCTGAGCTCCCTCTAGTGGTGGATGTATATATCTGTATGTAATGAGTTCCCTCTAGTGGTGACTGTATATATCTGTATGTAGTAATCTCCTGAGCTCCCTCTAGTGGTGGCTGTATATATCTGTATGTAGTAATCTCCTGAGCTCCCTCTAGTGGTGGCTGTATATATCTGTATATAATAATCTCCTGAGCTCCCTCTAGTGGTGGCTGTATATATCTGTATGTAGTAATCTCCTGAGCTCCCTCTAGTGGTGGCTGTTTTATATCTGTATGCAGTAATCTCCTGGCTCCCTTCTAGTGGTGGCTGTATATATCTGTATGTAGTAATCTCCTGAGCTCCCTCTAGTGGTGGCTGTATATATCTGTATGTAGTAATCTCCTGAGCTCCCTCTAGTGGTGGCTGTATATATCTGTATGTAGTAATCTCCTGAGCTCCCTCTAGTGGTGGCTGTAAATATCTGTATGTAGTTAATCTCCTGAGCTCCCTCTAGTGGTGGCTGGATATATCTGTATGTAGTAATCTCCTGAGCTCCCTCTAGTGGTGGCCTGTATATATCGTATATAGTAATCTCCTCAGCTCCCCCTAGTGGTGGCTGTATATATCTGTATGTAGTAATCTCCCTGAGCTCCCTCTAGTGGTGGCTGTATATATCTGTATGTAGTAATCTCCTGAGCTCCCTAGTGGTGGCTGTATATATCTGTATGTAGTAATCTCCTGAGCTCCCTCTAGTGGTGGCTGTATATATCTGTATGTAGTAATCTCCTGAGCTCCTCTAGTGGTGGCTGTATATATCTGTATGTAGTAATCTCCTGAGCTCCCTCTAGTGGTGGCTGTATATATCTGTATGTAGTAATCTCCTGAGCTCCCTCTAGTGGTGGCTGTATATATCTGTATGTAGTAATCTCCTGAGCTCCCTCTAGTGGTGGGCTGTATATATCTGTATGTAATCTCCTGAGCTCCCTCTAGTGGTGGCTGTATATATCTGTATGTAGTAGTCTCCTGAGCTCCCTCTAGTGGTGGCTGTATATATCTGTATGTAGTAATCTCCTGAGCTCCCTCTAGTGGTGGCTGTATATATCTGTATGTAGTAATCTCCTGAGCTCCTCTAGTGGTGGCTGTATATATCTGTATGTAGTAATCTCCTGAGCTCCCTCTAGTGGTGGCTGTATATATATCTGTATGTAGTAATCTCCTGAGCTCCCTCTAGTCTCCTCTCCCTCTAGTGGTGGCTGTATATATCTGTATGTAGTAATCTCCTGAGCTCCCTCTAGTGGTGGCTGTATATATCTGTATGTAGTAATCTCCTGAGCTCCCTCTAGTGGTGGCTGTATATATCTGTATGTAGTAATCTCCTGAGCTCCCTCTAGTGGTGGCTGTATATATCTGTATGTAGTAATCTCCTGAGCTCCTCTAGTGGTGGCTGTATATATCTGTATGTAGTAATCTCCTGAGCTCCTCTAGTGTGGGGCTGTATATATCTGTATGTAGTAATCTCCCTGAGCTCCCTCTAGTGGTGGCTGTATATATCTGTATGTAGTAATCTCCTCCTGAGCTCCCTCTAGTGGTGGCTGTATATATCTGTATGTAGTAATCTCCTGAGCTCCCTCTAGTGGTGGCTGTATATATCTGTATGTAGTAATCTCCTGAGCTCCCTCTAGTGGTGGCTGTATATATCTGTATGTAGTAATCTCCTGAGCTCCCTCTAGTGGTGGCTGTATATATCTGTATGTAGTAATCTCCTGAGCTCCCTCTAGTGGTGGCTGTATATATCTGTATGTAGTAATCTCCTGAGCTCCCTCTAGTGGTGGCTGTATATATCTGTATGTAGTAATCTCCTGAGCTCCCTCTAGTGGTGGCTGTATATATCTGTATATATATCTGTATGTAGTAATCTCCTGAGCTCCCTCTAGTGGTGGCTGTATATATCTGTATGTAGTAATCTCCTGAGCTCCCTCTCTAGTGGTGGCTGTATATATCTGTATGTAGTAATCTCCTGAGCTCCCTCTAGTGGTGGCTGTATATATCTGTATGTAGTAATCTCCTGAGCTCCCTCTAGTGGTGGCTGTATATATCTCTGTATGTAGTAATCTCCTGAGCTCCCTCTAGTGGTGGCTGTATATATCTGTATGTAGTAATCTCCTGAGCTCCCTCTAGTGGTGGCTGTATATATCTGTATGTAGTAATCTCCTGAGCTCCCTCTAGTGGTGGCTGTATATATCTGTATGTAGTATCTCCTGAGCTCCCTCTAGTGGTGGCTGTATATATCTGTATGTAGTAATCTCCTGAGCTCCTCTAGTGGTGGCTGTATATATCTGTATGTAGTAATCTCCTGAGCTCCCTCTAGTGGTGGCTGTATATATCTGTATGTAGTAATCTCCTGAGCTCCCTCTAGTGGTGGCTGTATATATCTGTATGTAGTAATCTCCTGAGCTCCCTCTAGTGGTGGCTGTATATATCTGTATGTAGTAATCTCCTGAGCTCCCTCTAGTGGTGGCTGTACTGATAATCTGGGTATATGTAGTAGATCTCCTGAGCTCCCTCTAGTGGTGGCTGTATATATCTGTATGTAGTAATCTCCTGAGCTCCCTCTAGTGGTGGCTGTATATATCTGTATGTAGTAATCTCCTGAGCTCCCTCTAGTGGTGGCTGTATATATCTGTATGTATAATCCTGGTCCCTAGGGTGGGATAATCTTATGTAGTAAGCTGGCCCTCTAGTGGTGGCTATATATATCTGTATGTAGTAATCTCCTGAGCTCCTCTAGTGGTGGCTGTATATATCTGTAATGTAGTAATCTCCTGAGCTCCCTCTAGTGGTGGCTGTATATATCTGTATGTAGTAATCTCCTGAGCTCCCTCTAGTGGTGGCTGTATATATCTGTATGTAGTAATCTGAGTGCCCTCTAGTGGTGGCTATATATATCTGTATGTAGTAATCTCCTGAGCTACCCTTTAGTGGTGGCTGTATATATCTGTATGTAGTGATCTCCTGAGCTCCCTTCTAGTGGTGGCTGTATATATCTGTATGTAGTAATCTCCTGAGCTCCCTCTAGTGGTGGCTGTATATATCTGTATGTAGTAATCTCCTGAGCTCCCTCTAGTGGTGGCTGTATATATATGTATGTAGTAATTCCTGAGCTCCCTCTAGTGGTGGCTTGTATATACCTGTATGTAGTAATCTCCTGAGCTCCTCTAGTGGTGGCTGTATATATCTGTATGTAGTAATCTCCTGAGCTCCCTAGTGGTGGCTGTATATATCTGTATGTAGTAATCTCCTGAGCTCCTCTAGTGGTGGCTGTATATATCTGTATGTAGTAATCTGAGCTCCTCTAGTGGTGGCTGTATATATATCTGTATGTAGTAATCTCCTGAGCTCCCTCTAGTGGTGGCTGTATATATCTGTATGTAGTAATCTCCTGAGCTCCCTCTAGTGGTGGCTGTATATATCTGTATGTAGTAATCTCCTGAGCTCCTCTAGTGGTGGCTGTATATATCTGTATGTAGTAAGTAATATCTGTATGTAGTGTAGTGGTGGCTGTATATATCTGTATGTAGTAATCTCCTGAGCTCCCTCTAGTGGTGGCTGTATATATCTGTATGTAGTAATCTCCTGAGCTCCCTCTAGTGGTGGCTGTATATCTCTGTATGGTAATCTCCTGAGCTCCTCTAGTGTGTCTATATATCTGTCTGTATGTAGTAGTCTCCTGAGCTCCCTCTAGTGGGCTGATATATCTGTATATAGTAATCTCCTGAGCTCCTCTATGTGGCTGTATATATCTGTATGATAGCTCCTAGCTCCCTAGTATGGCTGTATATATCTGTATGTAGTTAATCTCCTGAGCTCCCTCTAGTGGTGGCTGTATATATCTGTATTAGTAATCTCCTGAGCTCCCTCTAGTTGTGCTATATATCTGTATGTAGTAATCCTGTCCTTCTAGTGGTGGCTGTATATATCGTATGTAGTAATCTCCTGAGCTCCCTCTAGTCTGTATATATCTGTATGTACTGTAATCTCCTGAGTCCCTCTAGTGGTGGCTGTATATATCTGTATGTAGTATCTCCTGAGCTCCCTCTAGTGGTGGCTGTATATATCTGTGATGTAGTAATCTCCTGAGCTCTCCTAGTGGTGCTGTATGTAGTATCTCTAAGCTCCCTCTAGTGGTGGCTGTATAATCTGTATGTAGTAACTCCTGAGCTCCCTCTAGTGTGGCTGTATATATCTGTATGTAGTAATCTCCTGAGCTCCTCTAGTGGTGGCTGTATATATCTGTATGTAGTAATCTCCTGAGCTCTCTCTAGTGGTGGCTGTATATATCTGTATGTAGTAATCTCCTGAGCTCCCTCTAGTGGTGGCTGTATATATATCTGTATGTAGTAATCTCCTGAGCTCCCTCTAGTGGTGGCTGTATATAATCTATATTTAGTAATCTCTGAGCTCCTCTCTAGTGGTGGCTTATATATCTGTATGTAGTAATCTCCTGAGCTCCCTCTAGTGGTGGCTGTATATATCTGTATGTAGTATTCTCCTGAGTCCCTCGTGGTGCTGTATATATCTGTTGTAGTAATCTCCTGAGCTCCTCTAGTGGTGGCTGTATATATCTGTATGTAGTAATCTCCTTGTAGCTCCCTCTAGTGGTGGCTGTATATATCTGTATGTAGTAATCTCCTGAGCTCCTCTAGTGGTGGCTGTATATATCTTATGTAGTAATCTCCTGAGCTCCCTCTAGTGGTGGCTGTATATACTGTATGTAGTAATCTCCTGAGCTCCCTTCTAGTGTGGCTGTATATATCTGTATGTAGTAATCTTCTGAGCTCCCTGTGGTGGGTGTAGTAATCTCCTGAGCTCCCTATGTGGCTATATATATCTGTATGTAGTAATCTCCTGAGCTCTCTTAGTGGTGTATATATCTGTATGTAGTAATCTCCTGAGCTCCCTCTAGTGGTGGCTGTATATATCTGTATGTAGTAATCTCCTGAGCTCCCTCTAGTGGTGTACTGTATATATCTGTATGTAGTAATCTCCTGAGCTCCCTCTAGTGGTGGCTGTATATATATCTGTATGTAGTAATCTCCTGAGCTCCTCTCTAGTGGTGGCTGTATATATCTGTATGTAGTAATCTCCTGAGCTCCCTCTAGTGTGGCTGTATATATCTGTATGTAGTAATCTCCTGAGCTCCCTCTAGTGGTGGCTGTATATATCTGTATGTAGTAATCTCCTGAGCTCCCTCTAGTGGTGGCTGTATATATCTGTATGTAGTAATCTCCTGAGCTCCTCTAGTGGTGGCTGTATATATCTGTATGTAGTAATCTCCTAGCTCCCTCTAGTGGTGGCTGTATATATCTGTATGTAGTAATCTCCTGAGCTCCCTCTAGTGGTGGCTGTATATCTGTATGTAGAGCTCCCTCTAGTGGTGGCATGTTATATCTGTATGTAGTAATCTCCTGAGCTCCCTCTAGTGGTGGCTGTATATATCTGTATGTAGTAATCTCCTGAGCTCCTCTAGTGGTGGCTGTATATATCTGTATGTAGTAATCTCCTGAGCTCCCTCTAGTGGTGGCTGTATATATCTGTATGTAGTAATCTCCTGAGCTCCCTCTAGTGGTGGCTGTATATATCTGTATGTAGTAATCTCCTGAGCTCCCTCTAGTGGTGACTGTATATATCTGTATGTAGTAATCTCCTGAGCTCCCTCTAGTGGTGGCTGTATATATCTGTATGTAATCTGTGAGCTCCCTCTAGTGGTGGCTGTATATATCTGTATGTAGTATCTCTGAGCTCCCTCTAGTGTGGCTGTATATATCTGTATGTAGTAATCTCCTGAGCTCCCTCTAGTGGTGGCTGTATATATCTGTATGTAGTAATCTCCTGAGCTCCCCTAGTGGTATGGAGCTCCCTAGTGGTGGCTGTATATATCTGTATGTAGTAATCTCCTGAGCTCCCTCTAGTGGTGGCTGTATATATCTGTATGTAGTAATCTCCTGAGCTCCTCTAGTGGTGACTGTATATATCTGTATGTAGTAATCTCCTGAGCTCCCTCTAGTGGTGGCTGTATATAT
>ONZH01020187.1:0-118957 GCA_900303285.1 Rhinella marina
TAATATGATTGCAATTATATTTCTGTATGTGATAAAAACATCTGACAAACACACAAAAACCAGAGAACAGCAGATCATGTGAAAATATAATATTTGTGTCATTCTTAAAACTTTTGGCCATGACTGTACAGTAATACATGAGTAGTCCTGCAGATAAGGAGTCCAGAACACTATTTTCCTGCTGTCAGCTCTCAAAGCTGCACTGAAATATACTGTCTGTACGGCTGTGCTGTTTTAACATAATGGAGAGGACTCATGGGCGCATGCGCAGCAGTCTGACAATGTATTTCCATGCGGCACTGACAGCAGGGGAACAGGAAGCAGTAGGAGAATAAAAATTAATGATCAAGACTCCCTATCTGCACTCAACCACGTCAGTCTCTTTCTCAGTCCCGTCAATAAGGGCTATTCTCATCCACAAAACGGACCAGAATAGGACATATAGGGGGAGATTTGTCAAACTGGTGTAAAGTAGAACTGGCTTAGTTGCCCATAGCAACCAATCAGATTCTACCTTTCCTTTTTCAAAGGAGCTTTGAAAAATGAAAGGTGGAATCTGATTGGTTCCTATATGGAGATATATATATATATATATATATGTTCTAAAATTTGCAGACCAGAAAAACTGATCTGTAAAAAAGATGTGTGCCATAGAAATGAATATGTCAGTATGCTATCCACAAAAAAAAAAAAAAAACACGTGCATAGCACACAAATGAAAAATATGCTTGTGTGAATGAAGCCTAAGGCCCCTTTCACACGAGCGGGAGACTCGCATGTCTCCCGCAACGGATCTACAGGGCTGGACTCCGCACTGACAGGGATCGCATAGCATTATATGCGATCCCTGTCCGTGCCGAGTCCAGCCCTGTAGATGCGTTGCGGGAGACATGCGAGTCTCCCGCTCGTGTGAAAGGGGCCTAAGGATGTAATGAAATAGCAGACACCGCCCATGGACAGACATAGGGCTGTTTCTGGGGGGAGCAGACAAAGAGCAGAACGGTTATTCTATGGGGCATAGCGCTAGGATTAGGTGTGAGTCTCTCCACTGGGACCCACACCGCACCTGAATCCTGCCGGATCCAGCAAAAACGCTGGTGTGAAAGTAGCCTTAGACAGATCTAAATACAGAAAACTTTAGGAGATTTTTAATCAATACTTAATTTTTATTTTTTTTTTTACTTTAAATTAGGTACACACTACTTTTAAGGCCTCATGCACGCAACCATTCATTTCTACAGGTCAGCAAAAAAAAAAAAAAAAAAATCACCTCCGTTTTTGAGGACAAGAATAGTCATTTCTATAATGGCGACTGAGGAAAATGCCCAAAACAGATACGGTCATGTGCATGAGGCCTAAGTAATTAGAGTTAATGTTCTACCGTTATGTGTACACAGCTCCTATACAGACCTGTGTGTCTCCACGGTTACAGACTACAAACACACCCTACATATTGCTTGATTAGGCAGTCATGCATCTCTCCTCTCCATCAAGTTCCTTAATTTCTTATGTTAGACACAAAAAGAAAATGCTTCCACCTTTGTAAATATCCATTAAAGGGGTTTTCCAGGATGGGGATCAATATTTGGTGGGGGTCCAACTCCTGGAACCTCCACTGATGAGCTGAATGAAAGGAAGCGTGGTTCTCCAAGAAGTGGCATGTTGTCAACAATGTTAATGGGGTTGTCTGAGACTTTGATATTGATGGTCTATCCTCTGGATAGGTCATCAACATCTGATCGGTGAGGGGTCTGACTCCTGGCACCGCTGCTGACCAGCTGTTCAAATAGGCCGCAGGCCTCTTGTGAGCGATGCGTCCTCCTCACAGCTTATCAAGCACAACGCTGTCTGTTGTATAGTGGCAGTGCTTGGTTTTGCTGCTCAGGCCCATTCAGGCCTTATGACAGACGAATGCGACTTCACTGGCCTAGGAAAAGGCCCCAGGACTCACCAGAGTGCTGAGTCCTCTACAAACAGCCGATCGGCAGGGAGGGACGGCAGTCGAACCACCCAGAGATTAAATACGAAGGACCTATCCTAAGGACAGGCAATCAAAATCAAAATCTAGGACAATTCATTTAAGTCAGACACAGCGCCATACATCTGACTGTGGCTGTGTCTGGTACTGCAGCTCCAACTCACCAAGATGGAGAAGGATGTGGTGTGACAGTTGACTGCTGTCAATCTAGATGATCAGCCCAATTCAGAACTCAGACTGGTTGCTATGGATATGTTAAAAACTACACTTTTCAATGTGGTTGTTAGGCAAACTATCCCTAGCAACCAGTCTGAATGATGTGGTGTGACAGTTGTCTGCTGTCAATCTAGATGTTCAGCCCAAGTCATAACTGATAGACTGGTTGCTATGGATATGCTTACAAGTAGTCTTTCTTTAATGTGGTTGTCAGGCAAACTATTCCTTAGTAACCAGTCTCACATTACATCAGATTACCTCACGCTACATTTGGTGGGTTCCCAGAAATTCTGACAATGTGATAATGGGTCATTCATAAACACAAAATACACGCTGACCATGACTGTAAAAGCAGGAAAAAAAAACGAAACAGAAATATTCAAGACACAAGAACAGGAAGCCGACGGCAAATGAGAAGGTGATCGTAGTCTGTACCTTAAAGAACCCTGCTTCGGGCCCACACCTGTCATACACATTCCTGGATTTACCTATGGCCATGATAATGCCTTGCATGTTTGGGGTCATCATGACCTGCCACAGAGGATTCAAGTTTTATTCATCATTTTAGTGAAATTGGTATTAGTGAAATTGATCATAAGCATGCACAAAAAAAAAAAATAATAAAAAAATCCCAAAGCCGTAATGTATTAAAAGCAAGCGGCCACATGCATCCACAGCTGATGGTTTGCTTGCAATACACGGGATCATGTTAATGGAGGAGATGAGGGGAGAACAATGGCAGCTGCAGACACATGCAGCACGAGATCCTAAGAGCATTAACCAGTTGAACACAGGACTATCCAGGAAGACGAGGCCTATATATCCTACTTGCTGACAGTTTCTGTTATATAAATAGGACGCTATGTAGTGGAAAGTTGAAACACCAAGTTCAGCAACCCTTTAAAACGTCCCTGTGACAATATTTCACCACATGGGCGTTTTTATGTCGTCCTCATCACTGGGGAGCGGGAGGGGCCCGGATGAGGCCAAGGCAAATTCACCAACAGTAACGTCTGTTTCCAGGTGTAAGTTTCCGGAAATTACTACGGTCAGGGACAGCAAGAAAGACGCACCCAAGTTGTGACAAGCTATTAGGCGCATCCTCCACTGTTACAGATTTTTTTTTGCCTGAAAATTTTTCATAGCAAAAACATTGCAATCTTCCCCCTCCCCAAATAGCAAACGCAAACTAAACACCTAAAAAGCATACTAACATAAAAAATGCATTCATTACTACAGACTTCAGTTCACTGCAGTTTTTGCTAATTAATAGGGTACCAATAAAAAAACTTCCCCTACTGGCTGCAGAGATTAAGAATTCTATTACATACCTCATTCCCTATTCTGCTTCCATGTACGGATGATGGGGGAAGCTGTGATTTTAAGGTGGCCAAAAACTTTCCAGGGGTGGGCGGCACCCCAGCTGTTGTGAAACTCTGATTCCCAGCATGCTCCATTTATTTCTATGAGAGTTCTGAGAAGAGGAGAGCAAGTGTGCATGCTGGGAGTTGTAGTTTCGCAACAGCTGGAGTGCCACAGGTTGCCCACCCCACCATTAGACTGTGGGCCAAATCGGGCAATTTCGGCAAGATCAACTCACCATGTCATGTGTGTTAGAAGTTTGGCCGTCTATTTGACAGATGTCGCCTAAGGCAAAGGCTACATGCAGCACACAACACTTTTTTTGTAACGACAGTCAATAGTGTCGCAAAAACTCCATCCAAGATGGATTTTTGTGCGACTGTCGCATCGCGACACCATTGACTATCCTTACATAAAATGTCACGTTGCAGTGTAGTTGTACCGCTTTTGTTACGTCGCCGTATAGCACTAGCCTAAAACTCCAAAGCCCCAATGTTAAATCTGTTACATATGCAACCCCCCCATCATAACCCTTCCAAAAAACAGAATTAAAGTATTTTTCGCTTTATAAGACGCACTTTTTTCCCCCAAGAGTAGGGGGAAAATGGCAGTGCGTCTTATAAATCGAATACTAGTAAGCTCTTCCATTATGGATGCGCTCACTAGTATGTAATAGGTCCCAGGAGCGGGGAAGAAGCACTGCAAGCTCCCCCCCGGTCTTCTTGCTAGGGCCGGCGCTGCAATGTCCTGACTCCGTACAGAGTGGGCTGGAGAAGACAGGGGAGAGCGACTTCTAAAGAAACCGCCTGACCCGTAGCGGAGCCGCAGCGCAGGAGAGGTAAGAGAAAGTTTTTATTTTAGTCTGAAAGAAAAGGGCTGATCTGAGGTCTGATGGTGTTCGGACATGGAGGGCTGATACGTGATGTCCTGATATTTATGGGGGTTTGATCTGAGGATCTGATATGAGGTCTGATGAAAAATATTTTTTTCTTATTTTCCTCCTCTAAAATCTGAGGTACGTCTTATAAAGTGAAAAATATGGTATAAACCTTGTGCACCTTAGGAGTCGTGTCCACTGCTATATCATTTTAGTAATAATTATATGGGGAACATTCAGTGACAAAAGGCAACAAGGCTATTTCTCCTCCCAAAACTCACATGAACAGATTTTCTTTCTGTGTCCGTTCCTTTTTTTTTTTTTTTGCGGACTGTATGCTGAACCATTCATTTCAATGGGTCCGCAAAAAAAAAGTCCGAGTGCATTCTGTTTTCGTATGTCATTGTCCACATTACAGACAAAGATAGGACTGTTCTATTAGGGGCCGGCTGTTCTGTTCAGCAAATACGGAATGCACATGGACATCATCCGTATTTTTTAAGGATCTGTGTTTTGCGGACGGCAAAATACATACGGCGTTGGCATGAGGCCTAAGGATCAGGTGCACCATGCCAGGGAGGAAGAAAAAAAAAAAAAAAGCATGGACTAGAAGGTGGCGACGCGGGAGCCAGTGTGGAGCAGGCAACTATGAAGATTTTTCAGTATGGAAGGCAGGCTGGGGGCGCCTGTTAGAAATGATGTATTCCTGGACAACCCCTTTAAGGTCCATTTATACAGCCCATTTATCGGGAACATGTATTCCTATAAACACTCATTCCTGATAATTGTCCCGTGCAAAGGTGCCGCTGATCACCCGATGAACATGCAAATGCAGGTTCACCGGGTGAAAGCATCATTAATCCTCAGTTGTGTAAACAGGGATCTGTTGCGCAGAAACAATGAATCTCTATGGGGACAAGCAGTGGAGGTGAGTGCTGCATATAAATGCTGTTCTCACCTCTTCCAATGAGAAGCAGTTGTTCTAAATGATGGGTTTGGTCCCGTTAATTGCCTGCTCAGTCGCTGTCTAAATGGACCTTTAGTGATTGGTAGGGGTCTCAGCACCTGGACCCCCACCCATCAAAACTTCTCACACGGCAATTCATCTTATGTTCAACATGAGAAGCATTCATGTAATTGCCCCTCTAACCTTCCCCACCAATTCCTATGCTATTTACTGTGTATTATGTATGTTCCTTTTCCCCACCACCCGTATCCCCCTCCATACATGTCTCGATACAAGTGCAGATTCTTCACACCATGCAAGATTCAGGTTAAAAAAAAAAAAAAGTAAAATAAAATCTATATCCAATCTCTTAAATATTTGGCTTCTCCTGACAGCATATACTGACAAAAGTGGTATGGTCAGCTGACACTATATGACGCCCATCAGGACAATACAAAAAATAAATCTGGACTCATTTCACACATTATATATATATATCAAGTCATTGCTATTATTTTTTTTAATCCATAAAACTGGATTTTATGGAAAGACTCTCCGAGGTACATCCCAGAGGTGGGACCTACACCTATGGGGCATTTATGGCATATCCTGCCGATATGCTACAAATGTTCAGATGGGGCAATGTCTTTAAAGGCAACGTACACACAGGGGAGTCAAATTTGTTTTTATCATTTCATTTTATTCATTTTGGGCTAAAATATTTTTTTCAATTATTATTATTTAATTCATTATTAAAAATGAACATTTTTTTCTCTACAGGCTTCAGTTTCACTGCATCTGCAGACTACTGCTTTCTGCGTGACACTGAATCCATCTGCGAGCCGCTATGATGGCTTGATCTGTAACCTTTATCTGTACTTTCCTGACAACTCATAAACACTCATTGTAGCTGAATTCTCATCAGTTTGATAACAATTTGGTTTAAAATGAGTGTTTATGAGCTGTCAGGAGCTCAGAGATAAAGGGTACAGATCGAGGGGTTCATAGATAAAGGGTACAGATGGAGCTGTCAGAGTAGCTCCCCGACTCAGGGTCAAGCAGAAAGCCATAGCCGGTAGATGCAATGAAACTGAAGGCTGCAGAAGAAAAGCTGTTGAAACTTTTTAATAAAGACCAATTGAAAAAAAAAAAAAACTACTTTTTTAGCCCAAAGGTGTCCGTAGCCTTTGAGAAAAATTTCATACATGAAAATCAGAAGCAAAAAACCCCCAGGGTTTGTCTCATGACGGACAATGGGTGCATATCACTAGGCTATACCCCATTGTCTTATAGGTGTGAATCCCACTTATATCCAGCCCACATCTATATCCAGAATGGAGCACCAAAAGTGAAGGAGGGCGCACTGTGCATGCGCAGCCACCCTCCATTCATTTTCTATGGGGCCGGAGAAAATAGCCGAGCACTGGATTGGCTATTTCCATCAGCTCCATAGAAATTAATGGGAGTGGTGGCTGCGCAAGCACGGTGCGCTCCCATTCATTTCTACGGGGAGCCGGCTTAGTGGTGGCCGGACCTTGCAGGGCCCCGTTCTGGATATAAGTGCGGGTCCCAGCGGTGGGACCCGCACCTATAAGACAATGGGGGCATATCCTAGCGATATGCCCCCATTGTCTATCATGAGACAACCCCTTTAAACAAAACTAAGTGTTAATTATAGGTATATCCCTTTAAGAAGTGACAGGTGATAAGGGTCTGATCACGGGAGTCCAACTGAGGGAATCCCCAAGATCACGACAGTCCCTTGTCCATGTTCAAATGAAACAATGGTCAGGCATGGGCACTAGTGCTTCTTTCAAAGTCTATGGGACGGTCTGAGATAGTCCAGCGCTGTACTGCGTGATCTCAGCCAGTCTCAAAGAGACTGAATGGGGCTCCTAGCGATCAGAGATTTATTTATGCTGTGGACGGGTTACATGTGTTAAAGGGGTATTCTCATAATGGACAATAGGAGCATATCGTTAGGATATGCCCCCATTGTCTTATAGGTGCGGGCCTCACCACTGGGACCCGCACCTATATCCAGAATGGAGCCCCGAAAGTTCGCTGGCCCCATAGAAAAAGAATGGAGGGTGGCTGTGCATGCACAGTGCGTCCTCCTTCACTTTCGGGCCTCCGTTCTGGATATAGGTGCACACCTAGGGACCCGCACCTATGAGACAATGATTGAAACCGGAGATTTTTTTAATGAGGGGTTAAAGACCGAGATACAAACTGGTTAGCACACTACTGTTCTCTTCCATAGGTAGAAATGCAATTGCACCAAAATTAAGAATAAAAAAAAAAAATAGAAAGTGTTAAGAATAATCGTCCCAAGCAGAATCAGGTGTCACGTCCCGGCATGAAACATGCACACAGCCTTATTCCCAGCGCCCGTATGAGCAATGCCCGATGATCTGCATACACCAGCGCTATATTAGTTGAGAATTTGGTTGGCATGCCACAGAGGAACAGTGAGTCAGGCAGCAAAACAAAAAGCACCAGGGGGAGGGAAGAGATGGCACAAAGGGGTGCTCAGCAGCCAAAAAAAAAAAAAAAAAAAAAAGTACCTCATCGTCATAACCCCCCTCCTCTGACTCAATAACAAAAGTCCCTATGTGAGGGATCGCCACCTCCACAACTCGCTGGCTAGGAGCTGCTGGGACTGGGGTGTTATCAGTGGGCTGCAGAGAAAGAGATTACGGGAACACAAAGTTAGCTATGTTAACATGTTACAGTATAAGCCATCCCATAATACACAGATATATTAAGAAAAGGTCCGACACTGGATTTTATAGAGGTCTTAACAGCTCTAACAATATTATACCATGAAAGAGGTCGGAGAAGATTTCTTCCATAAACAGCGCCACTTATGAGCCTGGGCGGCATCTGGTATTGCACTATTTAAAGGAGAGTCTGAAAGAAGGTTTTTGCCCATTACACAAAGCATTGCAGACACAAGTAAACCAGAACCTCTCTTAGGGAAACAGAAAAAAACAAACGAAGAATGGTGCTATATTGCCATATATTAGGTGCATCCTCCTGCAGTCCGTGCACCTAAA
Source organism: Rhinella marina (assembly GCA_900303285.1). Classification (NCBI taxonomy): domain Eukaryota; kingdom Metazoa; phylum Chordata; class Amphibia; order Anura; family Bufonidae; genus Rhinella; species Rhinella marina. Next base: position 8,439 of record ONZH01020187.1, read on the forward strand.
TGGAAATCTATGACAGCTGTCAGCTGCCACAGGTTTCTGGCTTAAAGGGGTTATCCAAATTCTAAAAGATTCCCCCCCATCAACGCCCGGGCCCCTCATACATTATACTTACCTGCTCCCTGGCAACCGTGTTGCTCCGGATCCCTGCAAGGCCGCCGCTGCATCTCGCCGTCGTGCAGACCAAAACATGAGATGTGACAGCCATGCAGGGATCCGGAGCGACTAAGGTGCCAGGGAGCAGGTAAGTATAATGTATACGAGGGTATCTTTTCGAATTAGGATAACCACTTTAATTTACACCAGAAAACTGGCGTAAATAATGATACAACTAGCCACGCCCCCTTTCTGTCCTTGCCAAACTCCTTTTAGGAAAAGTGGCAAGGGCGGCGTAAAACCGGAAGTTGCGTTTTTTTAAGGTCGCAAACACATAGTTTGTAACTTTTTACCACTTTTCGGGCTCAAGGGAGATGATAAATCCCCTCCTTGGTTGTAATATGCAAATGAGCTGTGAGGTGCCCTAAAGCAGCGGCCCTTCGAAGAGTAAGCCCCTCCTTTCCCATGTTGATTGACAGGGCCAGGGGTTTAAATACAGCTCTCTCCTGGTCATTTAATCTTGCACATGTTCCATAACTTTTGTGCACACTCAGTACAGCATCTTGTGAGAAGGACTATACTGTGGAGGCGAAATTGAAATTTTGTTGCTACGATTATGATTACGGGGCCAGGCTAGAGCAGTATTCAAAATGCCTGGCCCTGTCAATCAAACATGGGAAAGGAGGGTCTTACTATGCACAGGGCCAGCACTTCAGTGCAACAAAGGGCTTAGGTTTGACCTAGGTGCACCAAACTGCTCATTTTCACCAGAATATCTGGTGCACACTGTGCACGGTAGCCCAAGACACATTCCACTTGCCCAGCCCTGTTCAGATAAGCAGTGCTGACCAATCCCTGCACAGCAGGATGGTGGGCTACCAAATGCACAGTGTGTACCAGATAGTGCAAGAAGTGGTGTGGTCCTAGCAATGCTTAGTGTATTAGGCAAAAAACTCAACTGTGGTTACCCCTCCCCTACCACAAAGGGTACCCACCACTAATCTGTGGGATAAAAGGTTAAAAGCCCCTTTGGAGTCACGACCAAGTGTGCCCTATATTGCATCAAAGCCCTATACAGACCAAGAGTGCCAGTGAGTAGGCTGTGGCCGTTTATTCTAGATGTCAGTGGTGGTCCCAGAGGTCAGACCCCCACAGATCAAACTTCATGGCTATATACAGTGGTCCCTCAAGTTACAATATTAAGTGGTTCTGGGGCCACCACTGTTGAAACCATTGTAACTTGAGTCCATAACTCTATGGAAAACTAGTAATTGGTGCCAAAGCCCCAAAATGTCAACCCAAAATAAGAAAAAAAATAAAGATTCAAGAAAAATAAGCAGATAACTACTACAGATAAAGCAAGTCCTTACATATAACAGTCAGCAATAGATAAAGTAGTAAATCACGTTCTACGATTAGGACAGCATGATCAACCCTATTAAGAGACCTATTAAAGGGGTTGGCCAGTCGCCTACAATGATGACCTATCCTTAGAATAGATCATCAATATCAGATTGGACGATTCCCGGCAACCTGGCCAAAAAGCTGTTTCTAGAGAACTCAGTGCTCGTGGAAGCGCTGCCTTCTCTTCAATATCGTATCTTGAGGGACCACCATATTTTTTTATGGCCATTTCTAATCCTTACTAAGTAAGGACATTATAACCAAGCTATAAAAAAAATGAAAAGATTCCACTGACAGAGATGGTCATGGAGAAGCCTGCCCAGAGTCAAGACCCCTGAAGTGGTGACCATCAAAGAATTAGGTGTGAAACCTGTCCAAAACCACAAAGTATTTCAAACATGTCGTCCGTGCTCGTAACTGGAGACACAGAACTAAAATTGAAACCATTAATGTTCCTCTAACCGTTTGCAGGACAGCCTCCGGACCTTTGTCTTCAGACTCGCTGATGGCCTGGGTAATTGCACTAGTGGTTTCTTTAATCTCTGTGGACATCTCGGCTTTCGTGGGTTGCTCCATGTACTCAGGGTCTTTCAGTGGAGCTACAAATAGAAAATGAATAGTCAATAGTTATTCTAGACTTCATACTAGATTGACAAGCAATGTGGTTCATGTGTCCACGTAGAATATCTTAAAGGCAACCCGTCAAAAAAAAGGGGATTATGTGCACAGTAGTAAAGTAGTGGTTCTTAAAAGACTATGATTATGATTGCATGCTACTCATTGTTGGCTAAAAATCATCTTTTCAATTGCGTACGCATTAGTGTACATTCTAAATTATGCGTATGTATTAGCGTACAGATTTAAAAAAGCGCTCGCAAATTCCACCCGAGCATGCTCGATCATCACTACGTTTACATAGAAGAAACATACGGTATGAAGCTGTTCTTAACTACCGTATGTGGCGTCCCCTACCGGCCCCTTATCGCGTTGCACCGCCGCCAGTATCCAGTGCATTATACTAAAATATAAGACACCCTCCGAAAATAAGACACAGCACAACTTTTGGAGCAAAATTTAATATAAGAGTGTCTTATTTTCGGGGAAACACGGTAGACAGGAGTGCACCAGTATAAGGCCCCATTCACACGACCGTATGTTCATTTCGGTATCTTATCCGCATTTTTGCGGATAAGATGCGGAACTATACGGACCCATTCATTTTTCCATAGGAGAAAAAAAAATGCCGTGTGCATTCCGCATCCTGTATCTCAGGGAAGTTCCCCCGCAAAAAAAATAAAACATGTCCTACACTTGGCCGCAAAACACGTCCGTAGCCCCATTAAAGTCAATGGGTCCGCAAAAATGCGGAACACTACGGAAGACATTCCGTACGTCTTCCGTTCTTATACGGACACGGAATACATACAGTCGTGTGAATGGGGCCTAACTGCGCCATTTGCTATTTCTTGATGTTTAATCCAGTAGTAGCCTTCTCAGCAAGAAATAGAGAATGGCAGGGGACCAGGCATCCTCGGAACAGGACTGGCAGGGGATTGGTGAGGTGAGAATAGCTTTTTTTTTTTTTAATAAAATCACAACCCCTGCAGTATACATAAAGTCCCCCATAGTAGTCTTCAGCTGGTAATGTTTGTTTTTAGCAGAAAAAAAAAAAAAAAATATATATATATAAAAATAACTCACCTCATCCACTTGCGTATGCAGAGGCAGTTGCTCCTCTTTTGACTCATGTGTGATGACGTTACCACGAGCTCCCAGCAGGATCACGTGCTGCCGTTATCATGCTTGAGGGCAGGTCCTTCGGCAGGAATTAAGAGATGAGCAACTGCCTCTGTGCGTGCAAGTGGATGAGGTGACCTGAACCGTCATATTGCACTACTGTACCCATTTTTAACGTTCGACGGGTGCACTCCTGTCTAAGCAGCTGTTAAAGGGGTTGTCCGAGTTATTTTTTTGTTCTTTATATGTTTCTAACTTGTCAGGTATAACAACTTTCCCATACACTTTGTGTTACTAAAGCTGCTGGTTTCTCAGAGTTGACTGAGGGTCACATGACCAGTGATGTCACCTTATCTGTCTGCTCTGTGATGTTTCGTTCAAGCCTCAGAGTTCAGATAACAGTCGTCACTGGCCACGCCCCCTTCCTTTGCCGGCTGCTATCTGCTCTCTCCCTGGTTTCCTTCAGATAAAACATTAACCCCTTCAGCCAGAACACACTGAGGGCTCAAGGCTTTATAACAAACAGTAGCTGCAGCAGTGAGAGGAGACAAATGCTGCGCAAGGAGCTATAGAGGAATTGTATTGTACAAGAACAGGTAGGGAGAATTTCCTGTGTGTATCAGCATTGTCATTGTACAGCTGGGACTTGTAGTCCTACACATACAACATTCTGCTGAGTATTCTAGCAGGCAGACATGTCACTCAGCACTTGTATTCATTCCCTTTGCAGAGAGGGGGGGAGAAGGGGGAGGGGCTGAGATTGTTGTTATTGCATGTAAACAAAGACCAGAAGAGAACCAGGGAAATGAGGAAATATGGATTTTTTTTGCCTAAAACTTGCTTAACTTAGTTATATATTGCTGCCCATCAGATTTACAGTGCTATATTTTTTTTTTTCATAACTCGGACAACCCCTTTAAGGACAGTCCCATTGATTTCAATGGAGTCCATCTGGCTGTGAAATCGGACAAAAACAGGACATGTCCTATTTTGACGGTCGCTAAAAAATAAATAAATAATAATAAAAAAAACAACAATATAAAAAACCAAAAAAACGGAAAACTGGAAACAGGCATGTGACAGACGTAAAAAAAAAAAAAAAAGTCTGTGTCACAGCCGTTTTTCACGTCGCGTGCATGTAGCCTTGACCGTTCCCTTTTACTGTACTGACTGAGTCTGTCTATATGATATCATGGCATAGGAAATATATAGTTGGGAATACTACTACTTAAACAAGCCAAGGGAGGTTTCAAAGGGATCTTAAAGGGGTTTTCTGCGATTTTCATATTGATGGCCTATTCTCAGGAGCACTGGAGCCTCCTCGCAGCTCACCAAGAACATCGCTGTGCATTCGATAGCGGGCTGTGCTTGGTATTGTAGCTCAGCCCCATTCACTTGAACAGGACTGGGCTGTGCCTAGGCCACGTGACCGATGAATGTGATGTCACATGGCCTAAGACGATGCTCATGTAGTACCACGGCCTCTTCATATAGCAGTAGGGGTGCTGGGAGACTGACCCATATTAGGGAGATATTAATTACCTATCTTGAGGATAGGCCATCAAAGTAAAAATCCCGGAAAAGAGCTTTAACCATAATGGCTTTTGGCGGGTCACCTCCACTCCTTTCCCTATGCAAGTATGGACAGAAGCCTTCACAAGTTAGGATCTGTGGCTGGATGATGAGTAAGGCTACAATCACATGCCACAGCTACCATAGAAAACGCCTATTCTTGTCTGCGGACAAGAATAGGACATGTTCTATTTTTTTTTTCCGGGGCCGCAGCATGGAGCAACGGATGACGACAGTACACGGTGTGCTGTCCGCATCTTTTGTAGCCCCATAGCAATGAATGGGTCTGCACTCGTTCTGCAATGATGCGGACTCATCCATACGGTCGTGTGAACTTAGCCTAAGAAGCTGAAGCGTCCATTTCTTTAGAGACGCCATCAATGTGTTATCTTTGGGGGTGCTACTTCAAACAGAATTAAAGGGATCCAGGTAAGGCAGTGTTGAGGTTACTATACCAGGAACTGAAGAAGGTGCTGGCCTTAAGGTTTTCTGCGCAAGCAGCATCTTCTCCTGTTCAGCTTTCCGGAGCTGCTCCTTGTCCCATTCTTCCAGTTCCTTCTCAAATCTTCTGTTGTCTTCCTTCACAAATTCCTTTAAATCAGGGGGTAAGGTGTCCATCCCAGTAAGAACCTGGCCGGTCTCCTTATCGTACTCCTCTAGAAGGACACAAAAATAGATCATTTAAATGGTCACTTACTTTTTACACAACTTCGCATATATCAATAGGACATGTGACCACTAGAAACTTTGTAATATGTCTTATCAGTGAGAAATGTCCAGATCTCAGGTTATCAGCTGTTTCCACCTTCCCCCCTCTTTCTAATTGCTTTTAACTTATACTTAACATACTTGATAACCGCCCGGGATGGGATCAACTCTGAAGTATCAGACTGCAGCTTGGATCAGCTGTTTCCCCAAAAGCCAAATACATGACTACATTCTTATACTGTGGGCATAAACAACGCAAAATAATAATTAAAAAAAAAACACCGAGCTGAGATTCATCCATTCACACAAAAAATGTATATCTGTAGGGTGTGTATCTGTAGTGCTCACAGGGTGTTCCCAAATGCAGAGCTCCTGACATCATGGAGGTTCCCTATGGCAAAGACATGACATGTATCTGCTTGAAGGATCAAGTAAGGACAAGCACACCACAAGCGATGAGAACTTTTGTTCTCTTTATTTTGTGATGTTTCTGCGGATGGCTTCACTGGCTTGTTACAAAATGAGACTCGACCACGCTGGAGATATGCCCCTTGGATCAGTTGTCTGAAGGCTATGGTTGGGTGCATCAAAGCTCCTCTGTGGATTATGCAACTACTCTCCATAGCTTCTCTAAGAGAAGATGCTCGGCCCTTCAACCATTGGGCAAGGCGCAGACTACCGAGGGGCCTTTGCAGCAGCTTGCTGCTAACTTTCACGGGTACTGATCCCAGGAGCGCTAGAAACTCCTAATTTTCATGCTATGTACAGGAGACTAGAATATAAGTTTCCACTACAACAGTCCAAACAACGTAACACAGTCCAATATTGTAGCCGAGAACCGTCCTGTTTTAGAATGCCAGCCAGGGAGGCAGACGTCCGAGTGTTTGATCCCATCGGGTTGGCATGGAAACCAAGAACTCACCAATCTAATCTATTGATCCCGCTCCAACACTGCAGCTGTGGTAAAACTACAACTCCCAAGATGTACACTTGCCTGACTGTACTCTGAACTTCACATAAATGAATGGAGCATGCTGGGAGTGGTAGTTTTACCACAGCTGGAGTGCTGGAGGTTAGCCATCACAGGCCTGTGCTAAAGGTGTCCATACACCTTCAACAGCTATCGATCGCTTGTTTAGCAGACAGCAATATTTCCAGAGTCCCCACCCACACACATGGACGCTCGGTTCAGTGTGCAGAGAAGAGAAAGCCACTGCTAAATGTCTCTGATGGGAGCTCCCCATCCACATTAGACTGTCAGCCTGTTTGGCCATCAACACTCTAATGTGTATGGGAGCCTTAACCAACTTAACTTTCACAGTCCACAGTCTTCTAGGAGTCCTTGTACTTCCTCTACACCCAGATGGGGGTATCTGGCAGACCTGGTTGTATACTGTATCTGGCAAGCAGAGTTCATGTATCTCAAAACAGAAGATGCAACTCTTACTCTAAGTAAGACTTCCAAGTCCTCACAGCCCTTTCTCTCCCTTGTAAAGAACGTCCCTTCTGGTTATGTCAAGCACTTGGCTTCTGGCACAGTCTCTACTTCTCTACTCTTGTGCAATGTCACTGCACCGACTGTCCCCTATAACTCCTCCTGCCACTAGATGTCAGCACGACATCCTATTGGACACCAAGGCAGAGATTACACAGATGGTAATGGACACATTTAGAAGTGGGGGGGGACAGCCTGGACCAAACAGATGCAGACAGGCCACACCCAGACACAGGTGGGAGGGCGTACTCGTCACACCTCCCCCTTACACGCTCTGCTTCTTCTTGTATATACTGTAGATAAGGAATAACTGACCTAATGGGCCTTTAGGATCATTACGATCAGTGATCTGTATAAGGAAACAGATCATGTGTTCTTTACCCCAAAAATGAAAACTGCATAAACGTAAATTGTACATAAATAAATTGAGAAAAATATTTTTTCTTCCTCATGCTTTACACTGCAGCTTTAAATGCTTACATGGCTGCCCAGAAAGTCAATGCAGGATCAGACTCAAGTTTCCCAAGAAAAGACCACCTATCGCCGGTTACATTGGAAGGACCAATTTATAAACCCTTTTCTCTCTCAGAACTACAGACCTTTTTATAACAATAAGGCCACATTCACACGACTGTATTTTTTGCGTATCGGATGCAGATCCATTAATTTGAATGTGGCTGCAAAAAATGATGAAAAAAATATAAAACATGTTCTATTCTTGTCGGTTTTGTAATGTTACAAAGGGTTAGCAAAAAAAAAAAAAAAAAAAAAAAAAACCAAATATGCATGCAACATGGAAGTCACACGAACGCCATTAGTATTTTAGCTGGATCCGCTTTTTGCGGACCGCAAAATACATACGGTGGTGTGGCATGTCAAGGAGCTCCTTCATCTCCGGGACACTATGGCAGCCTTGTGTGGCTTGCTGGGGGGGTCTCGTCCTGGTGCATGCCACAGACACACAAGCCTGTATTCTACAATTACCTTGTATCAGGTGCTGCTCGCCGTCATTTATGTACATCAAACAATAGGCACTGGCATTCCTGTAGCCTCCAAATGAATCCCGCTCCAGCTCTTCCCATGAAGATTTCGTCACAGAGATGTCGTTGTATTTCATCCACCGCTTCTCGTTGTGATCAAATATATAGGCCCAGTAGTGACCAGCGTTTGCTTGACCTTCGTGCACCAACACAGCATGTAACCGGTAAGGGACCTGAGGACAAAAATTAAGAGATCATTCTGGCTTGAAAAATTTACTATCCGTACAAAGAAGCAGCAGATGAGATCTGAGAACGCAGCCATGGAACAGATGAGACATTGCTGCCATCTTTGGAGCATGGAGTATTCAAACATTGATAATTTTACCTTTAAAAGGGTATTACAGGATTTTACTATTGATGGGCTATCAATATCTGATTGATGGGGGCCTCTTTCAGAGTAGCTTCAGTATTGGAACTACACTGCTCCATCCACTGCAGAGCTACTCTTAAGCAGCCAATTGGAGGATGTGACCCAGTTTAATCAGAGGATAGGCCATAAATACTATCCCAAAATATCACTTTAACCCCCTTCAACCACTGTGGTGTACCAGTACTTCACAGTGGATGAGGGCTTGTATTAAGCCCGCTCCACACACAGAGGGTGCCGGCTGTATCATACAGCAGGCACCTGGCTGCAATGACAGAGAACAACAATCACACCTCACCCTGTCATTTAACCCCTCATATGCTATGATCAACATCAAGCATGGCACCTGTGAGGTTAGGCAGAAGGATGCGGCTCCCTCTGCCTCCCAACAGGAGCCGTCGCAGTGAAATCTTAGGGCTCTGGTCGGTTACCATGGCAGCCAGGATGTTTCTGAAGCTTAACAGGCCTTCCATGGTAAGCTCCCTGCTAAGCTGTGCTGGGCGCACAGCTCAGCAGGGAGCATGTGAAAGTCCTATTCACCTTAATACTGATAACACCTACCTGTGTAAAGCTAGCAGTGACTGACAGCTATCTCTGTATACAGACTTACACAGAGAATGCTATCAATCACTGATAACACCTCCCTGTATACAGCTATTAGTTACTGACAGCTATCTCTGTATACACACTTACACAGAGAATGGAATCATTGGTAACACCTCCCCCATGTACAGCTATTGGTGACTGACAGCTATCTCTGTATACACACTTACACAGAGAAAGCTACCAATCAATGATAGCACCTCCCGTGTACAACATTTTGTGGTAAGGTTCTCTTTAAAGGTCCTATAGAGAACAAAGGAGCGCTCCGCTACTGCTCTATTCATTTGGGGGGAGGGGTGTGGAATACAGGACCCCTATTCTCGTGACAGTTATCACCTATACAATGGATCATGGATAAGTTTAAATCTTGGCACAATTGCCAACTTAACACTCATGGAATATTTGTGTATACGGATTGAGGCTTGCCCTGCGCTCTCCATCTTCTCTTCCCTCTCTCACTAGCCTGTCATAGGACCCCATTCTCCCTACAGAATGAAGGAGTCCCGGGGACCTTTATTAATGTCAATGGTTGGAAAATAAAGATTTAACAAGCACACCCCTGTCACACCAATAAAACCCTCCAGTTCACCACTATGTACACGATGATTGTAGTGCAGAAGACACTTGTGTTTCTTATAATACATTCTGGATCAATCAGTTCTTGGATGTAAAAATGTTTGACGGAGATTATATATATATTACATCTCCAGTAAAAAAATTTCCTATAGTCGTAGTTCTACAGCTATGTATTTCCATGGTAAGAGAGAACATACAAACCCAGTGTAATACAGCAGTCATACGCCCGTCTATCTGTCCCCAACTTCTGTGTGTAGTCTGTTACCATGGAAACGCACTGATCTGCATAATAGTAGTAGACACAGGACCAGTAGTTTTTTTTTTTGTTTTTGTTTTTTAAATTAAGACTATTTGCAAAGTTGCTTTATTTTTCATTGTAGATGAATCAGAGCAATAAAATGGGTTGAAAAAGTGGACATAATAATAATTCTAAATAATTCTACCATCTCACGTGCGCCTAAAGTGTGGGCTTTAGGCTCCTTTCAGACCAGCGAACTCCCAGCGAGGCACGCGGCCTGGACCTTCAGCACTGCCGGGGTCAAATAGCATTATATTGACTTATGATGCTATGTAACCCTTAGAGGTCTGGAATGTGTTGGATAACACTGACAGCATTATGTTAGTGTTATCCACCACATTCCAGAACTGTAAAGATTATATAGCTTCATAAATCAGTATAATGCTATGCGACCCCGGCACTGCTGGAAGTTCATTTGCTTGTCTGAAAGGGCCCTTAGGGAAAAATATATAGCGGGATTGTGGTTCTGGTAGGTGAAGGCATGAGCACATACATACCGTCCTAATCCAACATACATGATGTATAATAACTTACTTGTGTCATCAACTTGTCCGAATACATAAGTTCTATGGTCCTATGGATTCTACCTATGCTGTCCTGCAAGTCTAAAAAATACAAAACACAGAAAACACGGATGATTACAGGAAGTTCATTTGTTTCTAAGACAATTTTGACTGAGAAATGAACAAATTATAAAGTTACATGAGGTCTACACTCACGGTAAAGTGTTAATATGGTAAACTACCCTTTATACTCCGTTTAAAGGGAGTCTGTAGGCAGTATTGACCACGTGAAACTGCTGATAGCGCTAGGTAGGGGCCTCCTCTCTGCTGAATGACAACTGAAGTGTCCAATAAGGAGACCAGTGCAGCTGTCAGAGCAGAAGGGGCAGGGCTGTTAGGCACTTCACAGTGGGGCTCCCCCTCCTGGGCACTTACAAGGACAGAACCTCGCAAAATACAAGTTCATAAACTGAAGCTGAGGATAGTCACAGGATGATTACCGGCCAGAAAAGTAAGGGGAAATAAGTAGCTGCCAGATACCTCTGATGCCGCTTATCGCTGGACTAAATAAAAAGGCCGTGACACGGAAAACCCATCTCATCTGGCCTTTGTTTTCCTTGACAGCAGCTCCTTACCACGAATCTGCTAATGTCTATGGGTATATTATCCCTGCATTTATACAGCTGAGGTACCGTGCCTATTGGGTATAACATTATAAAAGGGGATGTCCCATGAAAAATATTCCACGTGTCAAACCAGCACCTGGGTCTGAATATTTTTGTAATTTCATGGAAAAATATCTGTATAGCGCCACCTGCTGTCTATGCTTCTCCTTATTTCTCTGTCGGTCTTGGTAAGGCTATTTTCGCGCTTGTGGTCGCCTTTTCTGGCCCCATTCACTATAATGGGGGCGGGCCAGAGGTCCGGCTGCAGCACGGCAAACATGCCAAGAGGCGGCCCGACTAAAATCGCACCGTTATAGTGAATGGGGCAGGAGCGGACTTCTGGTGGTACAGTGGACATGCGGTAGCACGGACCCGGCAGGCTATTCCCCTGTGTGAAAGTGGCCTAACATCACTCATCTCACGTCCATCCTTCAACTGTCAACCCCCCCTAAGGAAGGACACGCCCCCTGAAATGCTAGTCTGAAGAGCATCTAGCATAGCAATGAATGAGGAGCTCTCTTTTTGCGAGGCACAGGGCTGGTTCCAGCTTTGTTAAAACTAGATCATCATGTACTATATCATTTCTGATTTTCACTTTTAACATTACTCATGGCATAACCCCTTTAAAGCGAAGGCCTCTATACCTCTAGTATCCATTTCCACTTCTGTCCTCCACCGGTGCAGACAACCCTCTAATACTGTCAGCTCCTCGTCAGTTATGTGCCGCGGTGCAGGGTGCATAGGTAAATCTGGAGGTATCCTGGACTGTGTGAATGGTTTGTGAATGACCGTGCGCTGGCTGGCTTGTGTCTCACTGGAGGAGGACGACCCCTGATGCTCCATTGTGCTGAAAGGATTCAAATGGTTATTAATCCCTTGAGGACAAGAACATTTTATTATTTTTTTCCCTCTTTGAATTCCTGCAGTCATAACTTTTTTTTCGTTTTTAGTGGTACAAATTATACCTAATGTAGGAGACAATTTATGGTACATATATGTTGGTGTTTCATTTATATTCATGTTAATTTTAGCAAAAAAAAAATAAAAATAAAAAATCAGGTTTTTAGCCGTTGGGGCTCATGCACATGACCATATTTTGCATCAGTGTCCAATCCACATTTTTTGCAGAGAGCACAGACTCATTTCCATGAGTCCGCAACAAAAAAAATCAAAAACGGACAGCACATGGATGTCATTCATATGTCCATTCTGGAAATTACAGAGCATGTCTTATTCCTGTCCATATTGAGGACAGGAATAGTCATTCCTAATGATGGGAGTGAGATAAATGCTGACTGCACACCGAAGATATCAGTATTTTTTTGGATCTGTGTTTTGCGGACTGCAAATCTGACTCGGTTGTGTGCATGAAGCCTTAGAGGTCTAAGCTATGAGACCGCCTCCAATACCAAAATACAGGAGCTGTGGCACCCCTCAGTCGCTCATGCCCCTTTTGGGTGCTGTCGGCCCCTCCTGACTTTACTCCAAACATGCAAAGACTTGTAATGTAATACGTTCTAATAGCCTTAACGGGAGTCTTTCACCTGTTTTTCACCAATTTAACTAACAGCAGTGCTGCACAGAAGATTGTAGACACATCCCAGACATACCTGTGTGCACTGTGTGTGTGTGTGTATTACATGTCACATCCCAGACATACCTGTGTGCACTGTGTGTCGGTATTATATGTCACATCCCAGACATACCTGTGTGCACTATGTGTCGGTATTACATGTCACATGCCAGACATACCTGTGTGCACTGGAATTCCAGCTTTCAAAGAAGGTCAGAACCATTTTTCTATCTGCTACCAATCCCAAGATATGAGCAGCGAAAGCAGCCCTCTCCTCTTCCGTTTGGTTTGCTTTGAGCACTTGCAGCAGCAGAGCTGGGCACTTGGGAGCTGTTTTCCAGCAGAATAAGTGCTTTTCCTGGACATGTAATACAGACACACAGTGCACACAGGTATGTCTGGGATGTGACATGTAATACAGACACACAGTGCACATAGGTATGTCTGGGATGTGACATGTAATACACACACAGTGCACACAGGTATGTCTGGGATGTGACATGTAATACAGACACACAGTGCACACAGATATGTCTGGGATGTGACATGTAATACACACACAGTGCACACAGGTATGTCTGGGATGTGACATGTAATACAGACACACAGTGCACATAGGTATGTCTGGGATGTGACATGTAATACAGACACACAGTGCACACAGGTATGTCTGGGATGTGACATGTAATACACACACACAGTACACACAGGTATGTCTGGGATGTGTCATGTAATACACACACACAGTACACACAGGTATGTCTGGGATGTGTCATGTAATACAGACACACAGTGCACACAGGTATGTCTGGGATGTGACATGTAATACAGACACACAGTGCACACAGGTATGTCTGGGATGTGACATGTAATACACACACAGTGCACACAGGTATGTCTGGGATGTGACATGTAATACACACAGTGCACACAGGTATGTCTGGGATGTGACATGTAATACAGACACACAGTGCACACAGGTATGTCTGGGATGTGACATGTAATACAGACACACAGTGCACACAGGTATGTCTGGGATGTGACATGTAATACAGACACACAGTGCACACAGGTATGTCTGGGATGTGACATGTAATACACACACAGTGCACACAGGTATGTCTGGGATGTGACATGTAATACAGACACACAGTGCACACAGATATGTCTGGGATGTGACATGTAATACACACACACAGTGCACACAGATATGTCTGGGATGTGACCTGTAATACAGACACACAGTGCACACAGGTATGTCTGGGATGTGACATGTAATACACACACAGTGCACACAGGTATGTCTGGGATGTGTCTGCAATCTTCTGTGGGGCAGTGCTGTTAGTTATATAGGTGAAAAACAGGTGAAAGACTCCCTTTAACAGGGTTTGTCACACGTCCAACATTGGTAGCATTTCGCCAGGATGTGCCACCAATGCCAGAGGTGGGGCCTGCACCTATCACAAAGCTGCCAAAGTGAACAAGAGCGCATGCACAGCCACCTTCCATTCATCTCTATAGGAGTGTAGACAACACTCCATTCACTTCTATGGACCTAGAGCCAGCGCTCAACTATTTTCAGCACTGTATTAAAAATGGAGGGCAGCTGCGCATGCGAGGTGCTTTCATGTTCACTTTGGGAGATCCGATCTGGCATATCCTAGCACCACGACGCACCAATGTAGGAGGTGAGCCAACCCCTTTAAAGTGAAGCTGATTGGCTCCAAAGGATCATGGTGTACTGACAGATGCCTTAATGGGGGTCGGGGTGCATAGACCTCCACTGATTTTAATAGGTTTATTAAAGTATTGTAAACTGAGGAAATGCTAACCATTAGAAAACGCATATTCATGACTAAGAAAAATGTAAGATGTACGGTTTCTTTGGAGTATGAGACTTACCTTTGCATTGGTTGGGTGGCCGCAGACCCACTAGGTGGGGCACTTGTATCAATATCCTCCACAGGGGAAGTGCAGACCGGTTTGCTGGATGCAAACTCTAGGGCGTACTGTAACACATCTGCCAGAGGGAACCGTTTGGGGCCAGAGCCATAACTTAAATATCTGGACACGTGACAAGATACAGATAAGATGATGAAAGGATGGAAATATGATGGAAGACATTTTCTGATAAAGCATGACGGTACAATACACAGCAAATGGGCACTTAAATGAAAGACCTAATGGAAGCACCAGTGTGTGGGGTTTGGTGGCGATGGCCGACAAGGGTTTTTTTTTAATGCCATCTCCCAAAGCAGTTTTCTACACTGAGGAGCCCCTAAGAATGCAATGTTTGGGGTTTTACATTTCTCCCATAGTTTTTTTTATTATTATTACCCAAACTGTACAAACGTTAGACTACTTTCACATCTGCGTTATTAATTTAGGTTTTGAGATCCAGCAGAGGATCTCAAAATCTGAATTAAACTGATCAATTTTGTCCCCATTCATTGTCCATGGCAACAAAACTGATCAGGATGCATCCGTTCAGGTCAGTTGCGTTTTTGTGCCCAGTTTGCAAAACTGAACGAACCACATCAGGCATGCTCATGCACATTACACGTATCTGCAAAAAAAAAATACGAATGACGTCCGTGCAGGGTGGATTTGATTTAAATCTAACTGATTTAAATCACGATTTAAATCACTAGTCAGTAAGGCTTGATTTAAATCAGTGATTTGAATCAAAGTTTCTACCTAAACTAGTTCTCGCTACTTTAACATGCAAGTAGAGGAAGATTTTTAGAATCACTTTTTATATTCCTTTTTTTCTCCCCAGTTTAATGGGTTAATCATTCATATTTGGACACCACTGTTCTGTTGTACTTAGGAAGGAGAAAAATAATCCTGACCTTAATAACCATTTAAATAGATTTATTCAACTGAAACAATAACAACATTACCGCATAAGTTATTTGCTTAAACAAACATCCATGTTTGTCAACTAATTTGGCTAAACAAAATATATATATATTTTAAGAAACTTAGACTGTCAGACCAGCCAACACATGAAAAACTTAAATACTACTGTCCCTGCTGTCCTCTGTAGCTCAACTTCTTGGACTTGGCACTGAAGTAAAGCGAGCGTTTGTGATAATATAGGAGAGAAACTGCCCACTAATCCTACAGAAACCTCTGGAAGAGCATGGCATTGTGAATGTTACACATATACAGCCTTTATTCTACTGAGTTAAACAACTCAGCTTTATCTCATGATGGAAGAACCTTTGGATGGTAAAATATTTTCCTCAAAAAGCAGTTTATTGAAAAAAATCCGATTTAAATCAAAAAAATCCGATTTAAGTCAAAAAAATCAGATCTTTTTGATTTTTTTTTTTAAAAAAAACATTGATTTTTATCCACCCTGCGTCCGTGTGCATTCCGTATTTTGAGGAACGGAACAGCTGGCTCCTTACAGAACAGTCCTATCCTTGTCTGTAATGTGGACAATAATAGGACACGTTCTATTTTTTTTGGGGAACGGCCATACGGACACAGAATGCAGTAACTTCCGTTTTTTTGCGGACCCAAATAAATGAATGGTTCCGTACATGGTGCGCAATAAAAACGGAAGGGACACAGAAAAAAAAATATGTTTGCGCGCATGAGCCCTTAGTCAATGGTGCCTGATCAGTTTTTTTTTTTCGTTACAGAAAAAAAAGAAAAGCCTTATGCACACAGCCGCTGTGTGCCTTCGGGACCGCAATCTGCGGTCCCCAATGCATGGGCACTATCCGCGCGGCTGCCGCAACAGATGCAGACCCATTCAACTTGAATGGGTTCGTGATCAGTCCACACCACAAAAAAAAACAAAACAAAAAAAACAACATGCTCTACTTTTTACGGCGCACCTTCTGGATTACGGACCCATTCAAGTGTATGGGTCTGGATCTGTAAAGCGGTGAGCACACGGCCGGTGCCCGCATATTGTGGACCCACTGTTTGCAGGCTGTAATACGGGTACGGCTGGGCAATGGCTGTGTGCATGAGGCCTCACAATGATTGTCATGCCTGAGCATGAAGTTTGTTCAGTTTTGATTTAAAGAAGAACTCCCGCAAAAATGTTTATTCTCTGACCTGTTAGAAAGGTGCATGATATAATCCGTAGTGATTGTCATTTTCTTATCAGTGACTGTTTCTGTGAGTAAAAACCTCTCTTCTTATTGTAGCTGGGTCATGTGACCAACTCCCTGACCTCCAACTGACCCCAGGACATAAAGCCAGTAACTGCTCTATTCATTCCTATGGGAACCTCACTTTCAGTCTCATAGGAATACATAGAGAATTAGACTTCCTGTCCACACATAAGTCTATGTGTGAGTTGGTGAGTCTAATTGCTGGTCACATGACACAGATAAGAAACTTCAGGATGATATAAGTCAAAAATTCAGACACTGGTAAGAAAATGACATTCACTACAGATTACATCATGTACATTTCTAGCAGGACATGGAATAACATTTTTGTCGGGAGTTCTTCTTTAATACAACCAGATCCAGGTGAAATTGAGCAATCAGGATGTATTAAATGGAACGGATCCTTTTAATTCAGGTTTTGAGATCCTCTGCCGGATCTCAAAACCTTAATAAGAAACGCAGATGTGAAAGCAGACTTCCTTATGCATGTTACAGGTCTGAAGGACAGGGCTGTGCGCTGCCCAGGAACATGGATACCTTTCTAGCCTCTGCTGTAAAACTGTAAGGTGCTCTTTAAGTCTCTTGATTTCTTCCCGTTTTAGCCTGGTTACGTCCCGATTTTTGTGCATATATCTAATAAAGCGGAAAACAAAAAATGAGAAGTTTGCTCTTTACATCACAAGAAATAAAAGTCCAAGGAGCAAACAAATGAAGGTGGCCCTTCTTACCTGTCCATATACAAACATGGAGGGAACTCCAGCTTGTTGTGGATCTTCTCGGGTCTTCCTAAAGCCTGATTAAACTCAAACCTGGACAGTTCAAACGTCAGAACAGGCGGGAGCTCTGTAAACCAGTGCTAAAATTCAGGAAAAAAAAAAAAAGTGTTAGCGCCCTTTATGCGGCCGAGGACTGGAAAATTAGGGACAAACAACCGTACAAACGCTTGTTCCTGATAACTGCCTCACCTAAAGGTGTCACCAATCACCCAAGTAACAAGCAAACACTCGACAAGCAATTGTATCTCTCATCCGCGCTTGATGGCTGCAGATCGCTCTGTGTAAACAGGGTTGTGCTGCTGACAACAAAGGAATCTGTATTGGGATGAACAATCGCTGTTACGATCATTCATCCCCACACATAAGCAAAGATGACTTAATGTAACTGCAACTAAAGAGTGAGCATCGACTGGAGATGAAAAACTTCATTACAGATCAGTGCCCGGTATGTTGGCCCTTAGGACACACCGCTTGTAAGGCAAGTGAATGCAGTATAAAATGCCCCGCCAATTCAGCGCAGAATAATGACCGCACTGCAGATTTAAAAATTTTAAGCATGTTAATTACTGATTATAAAACCCCGCAGGGAAAAGCCATGGATTTGCTCCATTATATAACAATTGGGCTAATCTGGGTGGGGATCCTCTGGCACGTCTGCTGGAGAAGTTCACGTTTCGGCTGTGGATTTTTGTCACATATTCTCTAAAAAGCGTATGGTGGATTTGCTTAAAGAAGAACTCCAGCAAAAAAATTTATTCCATGTCCTGCTAGAAATGTACATGATGTAATCTGTAGTGAATGTCATTTTCTTACCAGTAGCTGAATTTTTGAGTTATATCATCATGAAGTGTGTGTCACGTGACTAGGAATTAGACCCACCAACTCACACAGCACCTTATGTGTGGACAGGAAGTCTAATTTTCTATGCATTCCTATGGGAGCCTCACTTTCAGTCTCATAGGAATGAATAGAGAAGTGACTGGCTTGCTGTCCTGGGTCAGTTGGAGGTCAGGGAGTTGGTAACATGACCCAGCTACAATAAGAAGAGAGTGGATAACTCTCAATTTCAGCCTCTGATAAGAAGATGACATTCACTACAGATTACATCATGCACCTTTCTAACATGTCAGAGAATACAAATTTTTGTGGGAGTTCGTCTTTAAGGAACATACCCAGACAGTAAAAAAGTAACGTTTGTAAGAACAGGTCCCTTTTATCCCCCCAGAACAGAGGGAGGTGCACAATATGGCTCCCTGCCCTGGAGGACCCACTGATAATACCCATGTCCTCCGGAGAGTGCAGGGTACAGCCACTTATCCCAGAACCTGATTGCTGCTGCTAGTTTGGATAATCTGTGTGAACAGTGTGGAATAACTTCAGCAGAGGGAAAATCCTGAGATTACAGACTACTCAGAAGAGCTCGGCAATGCAAAGAAAAACAAGGAGAGTCACAAGAAGAGTGATCGTTGATGGGAGTTCATCCCTCCTAAATAAGAAGCAATTCTGGAGAACTGTATGGAAAGATATGAAGCGGGCTGTTATACCGCCATACACCACTAGAGGAGACCCTTACAACTCTCATCTACATGCTGCGGACAGCGTCCAAACCACAATGTGTAGATAACTTGAGATATTAAACCCACAGATGACGGTGCGGATATATGTTGCAGATTTCACCTTTTACAATGCAGAGTGAAATCCGAGGAAAACCTGCATCACCATGACAAGCCCTACCCTCTGTGTACTTCAGACCAGGCAAAGAAAACCCACCTCTTAACCACATAACTGTTTTGCCTGAGTCCAGCTCGGGCAGTGTGAAAAGTAGCTAACTGGAGGGGGGAGGGCTGCTTTAGATGGCGATAACTCCTCAATCGTAGCCGCTAGAAACATGCAACTGGTCTTGTCTGAAAGCTGACAGTCCATCCTTTAATACAAGACCAGAAACAGAGGAGAAATCGCTGTTAGAAATCAAGTTGGGAATAATCGCAAGTGAAACCAGTTTTTACTTTCATTTTCAGCTGCATTCATAGCATTCCGATTTCTATCAGTGATACCTTTCTCTGTTCTGAACATATTGCGGTCATGGTATTGCCTGAAAGCTCGTATGTCTGCTTTCAAACAAGAACAGTTGCATGTTTTTAGCTGCTACCATTCAGGAGGTAGCAGCATCTAAAGCAGCCCGCCCCCTGCAGCTAGATACTTTTCCCACTGCTAGAGCTCCACTCTGGCAAAACAGTTAGGGGGTTAAAGGGGTTATCCAGACATTTATATTGATGACCTATCCTCAGGAAAGGAGTTAGTGAGAAGAGGACACCATGTTACGGCTAGCACTGCGGTGCCGATAGGTGAGCCCATGTTAATGTGTGCTGCAAATACAACGATACCCCAAATGTCGTAGGGGTAACTACTAAACCTCAACTTACAGACTATGACGGCCATCAATATGGTCTTGCAATTACTAACTGATTAATTCACAGATGCCAATTATCCCAACTTTGGCAGGACTGTCCCAGTGCGTTCCCAGGGACAGGGCTTATGTGCCCCAATCTGTGTGAATTATGGGTCAGATCCTCCAGGACAAGAAATCTTTGCAGCCATTCTCTGCTAATAGTACAATTACGTAATAAAGTACAATTTCCTACCATAGAAATTAACAATGGGCTTTCTAAATGAGACATCTGACTTCTAGCACATTGAAAGACATGGATCACGTACACACACCAGGTACCAGTGACGTCTCTGTGCTCCTCACCTCCTGACCAGACTTGCTGCAGTTCTCTGAATGTAATGACTCAATCTCTCCCTCGATCATCGCAGCCTCCAGGCACTCGTGTAAGTCTTTAAAGCCGTTCACCTGGAGAGGGTACTGCCCAAACATCTCCGTGTTTTCAAATTTCTTTCCTTGGCGAGAAACAATCAGACATTAGAGCCGACACGGACGCCACAGAGCTGAAAGACCGTGCATTTCCTTCCACTGGCAGTGACTGCAAAGCCCCTGGGTCTTTAGGGTCATTTCCCCATCGTTAGTCATCAATGTAATGTATTATCAATTAACATTCGCAACATATGAGTTTAGGATCACTCAACGGCATACCTCCAATGGAGATAGACAAGGCTTAGTTACTATAATGATCAAGAGCTATGGACGCTCCGTGCCAGATGTCCATTCACTCAGTGTTCTCACAAAATTCAATTGTGTATCCAGGACACAGGCAAGATCTATAATGCCCCCCTCACAGAGGTTGTACTTACCTTGCTCCCCGGCACCCGCGTCGCTTCTGATGCCGGCACAACCACCGCTGCATCTCCCCGTCCGTGGATCAAAACATCTGGGGGAGGGGTGGGGGAATAAGGGGTTTGGGGCAGCCAATAGCAGGCTGCGACAGGGACGAGCCTCCATAGAACCATGGGTGACGCTAGGGAGGCTCGTTCCAGTCGTGGCCTGCTATTGGCTTCCCCTTCCCCGAATGTTTTCTTCCACGCCACAGGGAGATGTAGCGGTGACCATGCTGGCATCAGAAGTGACGGGTGCCAGGGAGCGAGGAAAGTACAACCTCTGTGAGGGGCCCGGGCGTATGGGGAGGCATCATAGATCTTGGATAACCCCTTTAAGCATCGGTATTTTAAAATAAATTATTTTATATATGTATTTATAATTTCGGCTCCGATGCCCTCCTTTGCCCTGTGCTAATTAGCCCGCTATTTAGTCCGGTTCCGGTGAAGAACCGGGCTCTGGCCGGGTAGAAGCTTTCGCCCAGCAGTGAGCTCGGTGACGTCACCGGCGCTGATGGGCGCAAGTAAACGGCTAGGGCAGCACTACAGCCGGCCCATTACAGTCGGTGACGTCACCGAAAAACACTGCCAGGCAGAAGCTTCCGCCCGGCAGCGTGTTATGTAAACAAAGGAGCCCTTGCCCTGCGCGATCTAGCGCAGGGCAAGGGAGGGCATCGGAGCATGAGATGCTCCGATGCTAACATCAAGCGGGCTGCCTGGGTGAATTTAAGGATATGTCCGGGTTCAGCTCGGAACCCGGACAACCCCTTTAAATGGAGGTTCAGATATAAAAATTGCCACCAGCTCAAGTAGCTTAGATACGCACGGTGGCCCCTCCAAATAACACAGATGCACAATCTGCCCCGAAAACACTGCAAAAACCAACCTTCATGCACGCCAACTGCCAGGAAGCGGCCGTAAAACAGCTCCACCATCGGGTTCTTTGGCTTTTCTCCATCTCTGACAAGGAAAAAAAGAAAAACATACATTTGAATTGTCCAGTATTGTCCAGGTGTTTAATATATCTTTACGTTAGAATGGGAAAGTCTTACAATTAGGGTCCATTCACACGTCCGCAGAATGTGTGCGGAACGGGTGCGGACTCATTCATTTTCAATGGGGCCGCAAAAGATGCGGACGGCACACATTGTGCCGTCCGCATCCGCACTTCCGTTCCGCGGCCCCGCAAAAATATAGAACATGTCCTATTGTTGTCCGGAGCCACGGACAAGAAAAGGCATCTCTATAATAGAACCTGTGGCATTATGTAACCCTTTAGTGCTGCCCCTCAATTTACGATCAAAGGCTGCCCATAAACTTCATGGCAGGATGTGTTGGCAATCTAAAGTGAATGGGGCCTCACAACTGGCTGGTGAAGGATCCTGAATATTTATTGCACTTATTAGCTGTGAGAGATAAGTCACTGCTAAAAATGTCTGGCAGCAGCTCGCCCCCTTCTCCCCAGGACCAGAGGATGCACTCCATTGTAACCGTCATGTTTTCATCAAAAAATCTATTTTGGCCTATGTTACTGTTGGTGGAGCATTATGCATAAAGCCATCTTTAGTTTCCTCACATACCACAGTTTTTCCCTTTGTCACGGCTGTTTTAACCCCTTCAGTACCGGAGTTTTGTTTTTTTTTGTCCGGTTTTGCGTTTTCATTTTTCTTCCCTATTTTCTGAGAGCCCTAACTTTTTTATATTTTCGTTCACATAGCTGTATGAGGGCTTATTTTTTGCGGGACAAGTTGTACTTTCTAATGCCGCCATTAATTATGGCATAAAATGTAGTGGGAAGCGGTAAACAAATTCCAAATAGTGGGGAATTGGAAAAAAAAAACACAATTCCTCCACTGTTTTACAGGTTTTGTTCCCACAGAGTTCCGTTTGCGGCAAAACTGACCCATGCTCTTTGTTCTCTTGGTCAGTACGATTACAACGATGCCCCATATGTGTAGGTTTGTTATGTTTAAACAGTGACCCCCATAACTTTTGTTTAGTTACATCCACTGAGCAGTTTAGGGGCTCATTTTTTGTGGGACATCAGCCCCCATATCAGCCCACTGTGCCCCCATATCAGCCCACTGTGCCCCCATCAGACCTCAGATCAGCCCCCTCTACCCCCCATCAGACTTCAGATCAGCCCATCAGCCCCAATATTACCAGACTGTGTCCCCATCAGACCTCAGATCAGCCCACCCAGCCCCATGAGGATAAAATAAAAACCTCTCTTACCTCTCCTGCGCCGCGGCTCCGCTCCAGCGCTGCAATGTCACCTGACTGTGTGCAGCCTCAGGTCATAGTGCGCACACTACATCCTGACGCTGTACGCGGTCAGGACAGTGCAGAGCCGGGCCGGAGAAGACAGAGGAGCGCTGGACCCGGAGCAGAGCCGCGGCGCAGGAGAGGTGAGACAGTTTTTTATTTTATCCTTATGGGGCTGGGTGGGCTGATCTGAGGTCTGATGGGCGTCCTGGCACCTAATACATACAAGTGAGCGCTTCCATAATGGAAGCCCTACTTTTGGGGGAAAAAAGTGAGTCTTATAAAGCGAAAAAGAGAGTATACGGAAAGCGGGGGGATTTAAACTTTTTTATATGTTTTTTAACATTTTTTTTACATTTTTTGTGATTTTAAGGCTCATATATGAGCATATAGACAATGTTTTTCATTTTTAATTTTGAGCAATCAGGGATTTTTAAAACTCCATTTTAAGTCCCTTTTGCTCATTTCTTATCATGGCCTGCCATCTGGTGGCCAAAATAAGAATTGCAGATTGAAAGCTGTAAACCTCGCTGATGAGCGAGTGCAGACCACACGGGGCGTCTTCACAACTCCCGAAGCATACGCTTCCGGGCTTAGCGCAATTAGATGCTGTGATCTTGCTTGATCACGGCATCTAATGCCTTTATATACCGCAATCTGCATTATTGCCGGTTGCGGTAAGTAGCGGCAGGTCTCTGCTGTTTAAAACAGCAGAGACTTGCCGGCCATGACGCCCGCTGCATGTGGGAGCGGGCGTCATGTCCCTACATCGCCATACATGTATGGCGCTGGTACCGAAAGGGTTAACCTCTACAATATGAGGATCTTCTCAAGATGGCTCCTCTGCCAGTTCTCTGAGGCCAAAACTGCCTTCCCTCACTTCACATACACACTTGCTGTAGCCGCATGCTTCCTGCCAGCCAATGAGATTGGATTACTGAGAGACACGCCTCCTCACTCTGAAGCCTAATGCAGGCATGCAGTGTGAAGGACCACCCCTCTGTCTTCTTAGATGAGCCATAGCAACAGTCTTTTAAGGGACCAGTGGAAAGGGACAGGAGACATTAAAGGGGTTCTCCGGGAATAAGGAAAATAAAAATAGTTAAATATTACTTTATTATAAATATATTCCCAAATACCTTTCATTAGTTATAATGTCTCGTTTTGTCTAGGGAGCAATTATTAGGAGAAACAAAATGGCCACCGTCCTATTAGTACACACAAAACCTGTCCTAATCACACAGGAGGACAAGTTACTTCACAACACTGAGATAAAGAGCTGCCTCATCCTCCTCTCTGCTCTACTTGTCAGGGATTATCATCCTGAATACATAAGATAAGATCTTTAGCTGAATCTCAGTTGGAATTGAGTTCATCAGCAGATGAGGCTGATGAGCAGCAGCTCTTGTGTGCAGTCTCCATTAGCACAGTCTGTCCTGTCCGTCCTCTCTGTACTTCATGTCTCCTCATGGACTCCATTCCCACAAAGATTCAGCTAAATATCATATTAAACTGTATTCAGGATCATAATCCCTGACAAGCAGAGCAGAGAGGAGGATGAGGCAGCTTTTTACCTCAGTGTTGTGAAGTAACTGAAGTAACTCCTGTGTGATTAGGACAGGTTTTGTGTGTACTAATAGGACGGCGGCCATTTTGTTTCTCCTAATCATTGCTCCGTAGACAAAACGAGCCATTATAACTAACGTAAGGTATTTGGGAATATATTTACAATAAAGTAATATTTACGTATTTGCATTTTCTTAATTCCTGGAGAACCCCCTTTAATAAAAGCTGTTATTATAAGGTAATTACAGATCTTTTGACAATCACTGACAGACTAACTTGGGTATACATGCCTAGCTCTATAAAACTAGAAAATAAAAAAATAAAAAAATAACAGTTACACTTTAAGGGTCAGTTCACACTTTCAGGATTTTAGGGGATATTGGGCTCTTTCACTCAAGCGTATCTGCAATCTGTATATGGCGTGTATTTTGTGTACCAGAATCTGCTATTTACATGGGCGCATAATTTCCATCAGTATTTGAAATCTGCTGCATGTCCTAGTCTTGTAGATATCTGCCTCGAAATAGCGTCATTATAATCTATGGGAGTGCATCAAAAATGCAGGACGGAAGGAATACGAATCTAGGAAGGAAGGACGAATCTAAATCCGGATGAAATACTAAAGCAATACTGAAGGTATATCATCCGGAATCTGTGCGTACTCCAGCATACAGATGGATTTCAATTCGAATGGGTGAAAGAAGCCCTAGGCACAGATTCCGTGGTAGAATCTTCCTGTTGAGGAATACACACGGTGCCACCATTTAATATGGCACACAATGTAGTGGCAAGTGGGAAAAAAATCCAAAAGGAGTGGAATTTTTTTATTTTTAAATTCTGATCATATATCTTTTAGACCCATTATTTGTACAGAATTGCTCATTTCTTAGGTTGTCCTGCCGCCTGCTGGCCAAAATAAGAATTGCATTCAATAGAAGAAGAATTGCTTCAATACCTGTACATGTACGGCGCTGGTAGCGAACGTGTTAAAGGCAGACAGTGGGAGAAACTGGGGTAGTAGGAAAATAAATAGCGATCTGAACCCCTTATCTGCAGTACTACTCACGTATTACTGCAGATAATAGTCCACAATCATAGTGACTGATTCCCTTTAATAGGCCCTAGCAGTCAGCAAAAGATCGCCCCTTTAAAAATGAAAGGTTTTAGCAAGATCTAAAAATAAAGCTCGGGGGACCATAAATGTAGAGATTTAGAAACAAGATGCAAGACTAAATCATTCTGAACACCGCAAATCCGATTCCTCGAGTTCTTGAATAACCTTCTCCGTGAAGAGCAGATGAAGGCTCTGACATGTCATGGCTGCTTCATTTCCCCTCCAGCCTGGAGTGTAATGTGCATGTCACTTAGCTCTTCAATTGTCAGGAAATGTTTGCAGCCCAAGGGCAGCGCTGGAGATCTCGACTGAATTACTAAATAGCGAAAAAGCCAATTACAGGAACAAAAAGTGACTGGCTGGCTCTGAAAATCCACACTAACCACACAGGCGAGGAAGGTGAAGTGTAAAAGTGTAAAGTGTACCCAGACGAGAGTGTTGGAAATAGCCTACATATTATTTTTCTGATACATTTTATTTTTCCTACTATAAGACACACTTTTTCCCCAAAAAAGTGAGGGAAAGTGGCAGCGCGTCTTATAGTACGAATGCTAATGACTGCTTTATCAGCACGCAGGAGGCGCTGGGAACAGGGAGGGAAGCCATGTGTGGCTTTGCAGTGTGTCCTGACTGTGTACAGCGTCAGGACGTAGCGCAGGCCAGAAGATGACCAGGGAGTGGCGAGTGTGTGGCAGGGCCATCCAAGGGCAAGCAAGTTAAGTTTATTTAATTTTTTTTTTAATTGTCTCATATGATGGCTGATGGGGGTCTGATCCAATCCGAGGGCTGATGGGGGTCCGATCCAATCCGAGGGCTGATGGGGGTCCGATCCAATCCGAGGGCTGATGGGGGTCCGATCCAATCCGAGGGCTGATGGGGGTCCGATCCAATCCGAGGGCTGATGGGGGTCCGATCCAATCCGAGGGCTGATGGGGGTCCGATCCAATCCGAGGGCTGATGGGGGTCCGATCCAATCCGAGGGCTGATGGGGGTCCGATCCAATCCGAGGGCTGATGGGGGTCTGATGCAATCCGAGGGCTGATGGGGGTCTGATGCAATCCGAGGGCTGATGGGGGTCTGATGCAATCCGAGGGCTGATGGGGGTCTGATGCGATCCGAGGGCTGATGGGGGTCTCATCCGATCCGAGTCTGCTCTAAGTTCCGATGAGACATTTTTTTTTTTTCTTATTTTCCTCTTCCAAATCCTAGCTGCGTCTTATAGTTCAAAAAATACAGTTTATTTACTGCTTTATCGATTTTATCACAGAAAGATGGCCCCGAGGATCCTGCCTCCTGAAGCACTATTCACTAATACGCACTTAGAATCCATACACTGCATCCATGTATGTGGTGTGCAGATACTGATTTGTGCTACACTGTATGTGCTGCAGTGAGAGTTGTCCTGAGCGGAGCACATTTCCCTGCTCGGATACTCAGCACTGATGTTCTATGCAGAGGTTTCAGCCGAACGCAGCACGAACAGGCAGGAGCAGCGATATGTGCTGTACAGAGCTCCTGCCTGTCCTCGCTCCGCATAGAACATCAGTGCAGAGTATCCCGCAGCGATATGTGCTGTGCAGTGCTCCTGCCTGTCCTCGCTCTGCATAGAACATCAGTGCAGAGTATCCTGCAGCGATATGTGCTGTACAGAGCTCCTGCCTGTCCTCGCTCCGCATAGAACATCAGTGCAGAGTATCCTGCAGCGATATGTGCTGTGCAGTGCTCCTGCCTGTCCTCGCTCTGCATAGAACATCAGTGCAGAGTATCCTGCAGCGATATGTGCTGTGCAGTGCTCCTGCCTGTCCTCGCTCTGCATAGAACATCAGTGCAGAGTATCCTGCAGCGATATGTGCTGTGCAGTGCTCCTGCCTGTCCTCGCTCCGCTCTGCATAGAACATCAGTGCAGAGTATCCCGCAGCAGGAGCAGGGAGATGTGCTCCCCTTAGGACAGCGCTCACTGTGGCGCATAATATACAACTCAGTATCTGTACACAGCATACGGGTCTGCAAGGCTTCTGATGTTTGAGGAGCCCACATTTGTAAGGGCATGTTCACATGTGTCAGATTTGCCTAGGAAATTGTATTTACTATAGAATCCATAATAGAAACCTGAGGCTGCTTAAAACACCCGGCGGCTATGGCGGCCATATTTAAAGTCCTGACTGCTGATGTACATAAGGTGGTCAGGAGCGAGTTAAACTCCCAGAAAACTGCTTTGAATCTCCTAGTCTATTTTGCCTTATAACTGTGTAGGGACCACTTTAAAATGCTATTTATTTAATGATACCATCAGGCTAATGTCATACAAAAAAAAAAAAAAAAATCACCTACTGCCAGATGATGAAACCTCAAACTCACCTTTCTTCCTCTGCTTTTATCTGGAAAGCGTCCTCCAGCCAATCCAACAGTTTGTGTGTGAATTCACTGACATCTTGCTGCAGGAAAGATGAAGAGTCAGATTAATGGTGCTGAAAATACTACTGACTGCACACATTGTACCGCCACCTCCCCTGACCCACAAACCTAGGAACCCTGCGGCAAAAGAAAACATCCACCTTTCACTTAAAGGGGTTCTCCCACGAAAAATATCCTACAGTTTTTAAACCAGCACCTGGATCTGAATACTTTTGTAATTGAATGTAATAAAAAAATTTTGCATAGCCACTGATTTATTCAATAAAATGTTTCTGTACAGTGCCTCGTAATTTCCTTGACCTGCTCACTGAGACGGCCGCACATGCTCAATTTCATCCTTCATCTGCCTCCTGAGCTGTGATAGGGAGAGGTGAGACACGCCTCCTGAGTTGTGATAGCGAGAGCATGGACACGCCTCCTGAGCTGTGATAGCGAGAGCATGGACACGCCCCCTTAGCTGTAGCAGAAAAGACACGCCCTTTGAGCTGTCAGCTTGATATAAATGTAGCAGAGCAATGAATGGGGAGCTCTCTGGATCCATGTGAGGTACAGGGCTGGTTCTAGCTTTGTTAGAAAGGTATTGTCCTAAACTATATGATTTCTGATTTTCATTTTCTACATTATTCGTGGGATAACCCCTTTAAAACAACTGCACTACAGAAAAGCCATGCATTCGATAGACGTGACGTCCCAGACCAAGGAAGAGGTTGCAGGCCCTGATCGGAGGGGTTGCCGAGAGTTGGTCCCACACAGATATTGATGGCTTATGCTGAGGATACTTCATCAATATTTAAAGGGAGTCGGCGACCAGTTCTATGCTGCACACCTGATGGCAGAATGAACCGGTGAAACAGATCCTGATTATGTGAATTGACACAGACGTTTTGTGTTGTACTGAGAAGGTCCGGAGCAGAATGCTGGAGTTCATTCAATACAGTGCATGAGTCCCAATATTCATGTGCTCCTGATGGATGATATATAGGACGTACAGATTCATGAATATCAGGACTCGTGCACTTTATTGAGTGATTTTAACAAAACATCAATTCAAGTGATTGCCACCACGTATTAATCAGGGTCTCTTTCACCAGTTTTGGCGACGTTCACACAACGGATGTCACACGACCGTTTTAGAACTAATTAAATGGCCTTTTTTTTCATGAATAGTGCACCCGTGTAATGGACGTTAAAAACGGGTACGCGGTAAAAAAAAAAAGGGCCTTTCAGGGGTTAAAAAAAAAAAAAAAAGACCACTACACCAAAACACTCGCTCCTCACTGCAGGCAGCGGGACCTGCTCTCCCAACGTGATAACGTCACAGTGAGTGGCGAGTGTTCTGGCATGTGCAAGTGGTCAAGAGAAGTATTTTGCTTTGTCTGCACTTAAGGGGGCAATTTATAATAGTGGGCCCACAAAGGGGGCCATTATCTAAACTACGGGGCCACTATCTATACTACGGGACCACAAAGGGGGCCATTATCTATACTACGGGGCCACTATCTATACTACGGGACCACAAAGGGGGCCATTATCTATACTACGGGGCCACAAAGGGGGCCATTATCTATACTACAGGACCACTATCTATACTACGGGGCACAAGGGGGGCCATTATCTATACTACGGGGCACAAAGGGGGCCATTATCTATACCGTGCGGCACAATGGGGGGTTATTATATATACTGAGGGCACTGCAAGGTTGGGATTAAAAAAAAAAAAAAAAAAAGCATACAAACTTCATCAGATTTAATGACCGCTTTTAATTGGCGTTAAAAACGGATGCAAAATGGTTTTTAAAACAGATAACTGCCTGAAAATAGTTGTACATACTGATGCAAAATGGCCATGAAAAACTGACAATTTATAATTTTTTTTAGCTGGGTCTGTGCGGATCACCCCTATTAACATTTCATACGTTAAGGCGTCTATGCTCACCTGCTGGGAATCGTTAGACTTGAAGGCGTCCTTCAGAATCTCCACCGCCCGGGAAGGATCCACATATTTCCTTTTAGAACTGACCAGCAGGGAGAAGAGATACCGCAGCTCACGCATGAAAGGCAGATTCCTATGTTCCTAAGGCACAGAAGAAAATGGAATTCACTCCTCGAGGTTCTAAGACATATTTAAGAGCCTACATAAAGGTATTCATTGTTCACATTCATAGCAGACCACGGCAGCAGATTCCATCGCCGCAGTACAGATGTAGCAGAGCTGATTTAGTTATGTAGCTGACCTAGTCAGAAACAGAGTGGGATCTACTGGAACAGGTGACATATCGCTAGATCTGTGAGAGTCCAACCACTGGGACCCCGACTGATCACCAGACGAGAGAACCCAATTCCTCCCAGGTACAAGACGGTGGGTAGGAGGAGTATGAATCCCCTGCCTCTCCATTCAAGTCTATGGGGCTGAGCACTGTGCTTGGCTATCTCCATCAGTGCCATAGGTTTTGAATGGTGCAGCAGGGCACATGCCTGACCATTGAATCAGCAAATCAACTATTGATTAAATCAGGTTTTTATGTTAAACATTTTTTTTTTTTTTTTTTTTTTTTTTAGAATTTTTGCTGAAAATGGCCTAATATGTCATCGGCCACATGGGCTATAGATGCAATAGAATGGAGCGGACTCATTGGCTTATACGGGAGAGTTTCTAGACACGCCCTGTGACCTGTACAGAGGTCACTGTGCAGGGAGGGGAGTAGATATGTTGTTTCCATCACTTATGGTGAAAGGTAGTATCCTGTGTTAACTATATATAGGTGATGTCTGTCATTGTAATCCTTCCTATGATGATAATGAGATGACTGCTAAAATGTGACATGTACAGAGCAAGAAGTCTCAACGCATTACTAGTCTTAGTGACCAGTGGAAAACCTGCTGGATTTTTTTTTTTTTTTTTTAATATAGATAGTGACATGAAAATTGTGGGGGGAAAAAGCAACAATTCAGAATAATTATACATAACAAAAACGTGATTTAAATAATAGGTCATTTTCTGATGACACATTCCCTTTAAACTCCTTATCTGTTGTTCCGACCTCTTCAGTGGTAACGGGAAAGCTCAATACCCTTTCTGGAATTGAAGGGGATAAAAGGAGTTTGTCCTAAACGAAACAGACACATAGGGGTTGTCCCATCTAAGACATTCATGGTATATCGATAGGATATGCCATTAATGTCATAGGTGTGGGTGCCACCTCTGGGACCCACTCCTATCTCAAGAACAGGACCCCAACCTGAATGGAGAACACAACGCTCATGTGCTCGTACTCTCTATTCACTGCTATAGGACTTCCGAAAATAGCCGAGTAAGCGCATTTAGCTATTTTCGGAGGTCTCATAGCAGTAAATGCAGAGAGTGCAAGTGATGCCACCCCTTCATTCACCACTACGGGACACCCAGAACTAGTCGCCTCATCATTCAGCTATTTTCGAAAGTCCCATAGAGGTGAGTGGAAGGTGGCAGCTCAAACTCCTTGCACTCCTTTCACTTCTTGGCTCCATTTCGGGGATTGGACTGGGTCCTAGAGGTGGGACCTGCACCCATCAGACATTTAGGGCATAACTTATCAATATGCCATAAATGACCCAGATAGAAATAAGTGCTTGGCCGGCCTTATTGGAAGAAAAGGAGGTCTTAATAGAGTGATGCCTGTTCATTTCTAGGACTTTCATAGACCACTTTCGCTTAAAGGCTATGGACACCTTTAGGACAATTTTTTTTTTTAAATGATTGCATTTTACACATTTTGGGCCAAAAACATTTTTTTCAATTGGTCATTACATTTTTTTCAATTGGTCATTACAAATGTTCAACCATTTCTGGGATACAGGTGTTAAAAATCAGTTAATAAAGCCACACTGAGCAGGTCCAAAGCAGAGCGCTGGAGTCCATTCAACAAAGTGCCC
Source organism: Rhinella marina (assembly GCA_900303285.1). Lineage (NCBI taxonomy): Eukaryota > Metazoa > Chordata > Amphibia > Anura > Bufonidae > Rhinella > Rhinella marina. Next base: position 40,530 of record ONZH01020187.1, read on the forward strand.
CTGATGACTGAGATATATGACGTACAGATGGAAAGCTGTCCATCAGAGCGAGGTGGTCGGGGGCACCCGGAAGTTCATGAATATCAGGACTCGCGCACTGTATTGAGTGGACTCCAGCGCTCAGCTCTAGTTGCTCAAATTGATTATAACAAAACATCCCAATCAATTCAAGTGATTGCTAGCGCGTATTAATCAGGGTCTCTTTCACCAGTTTAGGCCTCATTCACACAACGGCTGGTCATTACAAATGTTCAACCGTTTCTGAGATACAGGTGTTAAAAATCAGTCTGTCACAGTCTGTTTTCTTTGAATCCCATCATCTGAGGTCGCATGTGCATCTTATCTCTGATCTCCTGACCTCAAACACTCATCACAGCTCAAATCTTACCAAACTGACAATATTGCTTGAAAGGGTGGTTCGCTTTTTTATATTGATTACCTAGGCAACCTGGCCATCACCCCCCCCCCCCAGCCAATATGATATTGATGACCTATTCGGTCAAGACAACCTCTTTAAAGAAATGTTTATGAGGTCAGAGATAAGAGCTACACATGAGCCCTCAGATGATGGGATTCAAAGAAAACAGACCGTGACAACTTGCAGACTAACAGACTAATTTTTAACCCTTGTATCTCAGAAAGCTAAACATTTTTAATGAAGACCAATTGAAAAAATTATTGTTACCAAAAAAATGAGTAAAATGCCAACATAAAAATTCCCCTGAAGGTGTACATAGCCTTTAAAATCCAAATGCTACAAAGAAAAGTAATTGTCAAGGCAGGATGGGTCTTGTAGGTCTGCAGGCAGGAACGCCATCGCATTTACATGAAGGTCAATCACTTTTTTAATGTTCCGTTTCCACATGGACAAATAAAAGTGCTTATTTCAGCAGATGCTGCCTCCATCATAAAGGAGGCTTTGGACGAAGACGCATCGAGGACCCACATACAAAACCGAGTGAAATACAATACCGCGCAATGCATCTTACAGAGAACGGCTTATCGGCTTCTCCTCTCTTTGTAGTTTGCCAATAGCGTCTGATATTTAAAGGGAAAGTCTCTCTGAGAGCCCGGACAGTATGATGGTCTCCGCTCCGGGAGCACAATAGTATTTGTAAAAGTCTCTGGTATCTTCTAGGTTCCTCTTCCTTCATTTTACAGAATGTGGTGCTTGTTGGTCAAGCTACACAAATACATGACCATGCATCAAGGAAGGGCGCAATGTCCCTCACAACATCAAAGCAGCCGCAATAACCAGGGAGCCAGTCAGGAGGGCACGTGGCCTGTGGCCACATGAAGCTCCGTAGAGGTCCCCTTTAATATGTGAAGGTTTATGTGCCATCAAACATGATATTTTCTGACGATTTTTTTGTAGGGGTTGATTAAGCGTTCATGACGACACTGCTTGATTCATACAGGACGTATGCCCACGCATATAACGAACAGCACACCCACCTTTTGGTTTCGTGGAACATCCTGAGCGCTGGCAGGGGGGCTGTAGTTTAAAACTAGCCTGCGAAATTCTAGAAGATTGAAGAGAGACTGAAAAGGAAAGATACAAGAATGTTTAATTTCATACAATGTCACAGTGACAGGTTCCCTTTTACATCATGCTGTTTGCACCCTGTAAATGGCTGCCGCCTACCTTCTTTAGGGTCCATTCACATTTTCCGCATAAAATTTGCGGAACGGGTGCGGACCCATTAATTTTCAATGGGACCGCAAAAGATGTGGACGGCACACAGGGTCCACAGCCCCACAAAAATATAGCCACGGACAAGAACAGGCATTTCTATTATAGAGCCGGCCACGTGCAGTGCGCAAAATGCGGAACGCACATGGCCGGTGTCCATGTTTTGCGGATCCGCAATCTGCGGACTGCAAGACACTTGCGGACGTGTGAATGTACCCTAAAAGAGTTGCAAATGACATTTATTATGTAGAGAAAGTTAATACAAGCCACTTACTAATGTATTGTGATTCTCCATATTGCTTCCTTTGCTGGCTGGATTCATTTTTCCATCATATTGTATACTGCTCATTTCCATGGTTACGACCACCCTTCAATCCAGCAGCGGTGGCCGTGCTTGCACACTACAGGAAAGAGCGCCAGCCTATGTGCATTCCTGTGGTCCCTGCCACCAGTGAGGCCAGTGCTTTTCTTCTACAGTATGCAAGAACAGCCACCACTGATGGATTGCAGGGTGGTCGCAACCATGGAAACAAGAAGTGTACAATGTGATGGAAAAATGAGTCTAGTAAGCAAAGGTGGCAATATGGACAATCACAATACATTAGTAAGTGCCTCTTATTAACTTTCTCTACATTATAAATGCCACTTGCTGTAGATAGACAGCCCCTTTAAGCTTCCAAAACACACACAACAGTGAGTCAAACATGCAGACCTTTGGCGGGATCAGCCAACTCTCTCACTTCTTTGGAGGACCCATCATCACCTGAGCATGTCACACACAGCCAAATTATTTCAATGGGGACCATGCAATGCCTCACTTGCCCTGGGGAGGCACTGTAGTGAAACTGAACGCCATAGCCTACAGTTGATCGCTGGAGGTCGCACCCACTGATCAATTAACCACATGATAACTTAAAGCATATGTGCCAACTTTTTAAAGCTGGCTAATATTAGAACTTTATGGAGCATGGACAAGGTATTTTTGGGGACCCCTTCCCCCTCTTTCCTTCATAGACCACAACCCTTTTAGGACAAGTCACACTCCCCTCAGACCAAGCAGGGGCGCTGGAGCTATGCCTCATGACACCCTGTTCGAGATCATGAAGGGCTGCTTTGCAGGAGAAGTCAGTTCTCCATGCTGTCCCCGGGAGATTTGGAAGCTCTCCAGGGAGGGCTCCACTTTGTAATGGAGAGTTGTGAAATATTTTTTTAAAGGGGTTATCCATTTAGGACAATCCCCAAGTCCTAGAAAACAAGCTGTAAATTGCTTAAGGAACTGAAATCAGGTCTAGATGCTGATATCTGTTGTGCAAGGAATAAAGGGACACTCAACACATCTTGAGGTTGGTCAGGTAGAAGACAGAAGATGCCTATTCAGCCAGTAACCGGCCCCCTACCTCAGCCAGGAAATAATAGTGGCCACTGAACATTTTAACCCATTCTGCCCCTTATATGAGAAATGATATCCAGTCAGACAATAAGTTTCACGTAAAAAAAAAAAAAAAAAAAATTAAATACGGTAAATGTCTTACTATAGATCAAAATTTCTGCTACCTTCAAATATAATTTTGTCTCACTTCAGTAAGTGGCATTTATCATGCAGAGAAAGTTAATACCAGGCACTTACTAATGTATTGTGATTGTCCATATTGCCTCCTTTGCTGGCTGGATTCATTTTTCCACCACATTATACACTGCTCGTTTCCATGGTTACAGACCACCCTGCAAACCATCAGTGGTGGTCGTGCTTACACAATATAGGGAAAAGCACAAGCCTATGGTCCCGGCCACCAGACAGGCTGACGCTTTTTCGTGAGCAAGCACGACCACCACTGATGGATTGCAGGGTGGTCTGTAACCATGGAAACGAGCAGTGTATAATGTGAAGGAAAAATGAATCTAGCCAGCAAAGGAGGCAATATGGATAATAATAATAATACATTAGTAAGTGGCTTGTATTAACTGAAGTGAATTGTATTACTGAAGTGAGACAACCCCTTTAATATCTCACCAAGTTCAAGATCTCAGCCTGCCGACAAAACGATGTGAAGCCATATTACCAAACACTGTATACATCCACCTGAACAATCCATTTCAGTGAATATTCGCAGGCGAGCTGGTCAGGAGAAGCTACAATGTCCACATCGTGACACAATGAGGGTTCGTTCGTGACTCAGCCATTTTTTTTTTTAGATTTAGCGTCACTAAGGGCCCATCTGTCATCGGCTGCTTTTCACACTTGTCAAAATAAAATAAGACGTTGGTCCAAACTGCTAATCGGGTCAGAGACATCTCTCCTCACTGGAGAAAACAGGTTGGCAGTATCTGTCTGGTGGACGTGTGCCTCCCCGGTCATAGCAGATGCCTTAAATGAAAGAATTTATAAGGCGTATTTACAGCCAACCAGGATATAAAAAGAATGAGCTGGTGGCTGTGCAGAGGCTTCTAGAAAGCTGAACATGGCCTACGTCAATGGCCGACGTATTAGTGACACTTCAGGCTTACCTAATCAGCTTTCTGAAAGAGAGATGGACCGATGATCCACCAACCGGCGTCAGATGGGTAGTGAAAATAATTGTGATTCAATGTAGCCCAACGGGACTACAGCACTGAAATCCTTTCCTCAGGGTTGGCCATCAATATCTGATCTCGGACTCCTGACTCTCACACCAATCAGTTGACTAAAGGGCCTGAGCTGCAATACCAATAACAGCCACTGACAAATATATGGCACTGCACGTGGTAAACAACGGAGGCGATTCAGCACTTGCTGGAACGCTGCACCCCTTCAGATCAGGAGTTCGACCTTGTCCTATGACACAGTTTACTAGTCACAGTAGACCGCTCCTACAGAGTGACCAACATCACGAAATGAAAAGTCCACTCGGACCATTTGAAGGCAATAACGGCAGGGGCTGTGTACTCTTGAGAAAAGGTGACCCAGCAGGGACCACCTCCTTAGAGGACAGCTATCAACAGATTTGTACTGATTAACTATCAACAGATTTCGCATTGATGAGAAAAATTATGTTTTAATATATGGAAATGAGCCCCTAGGAGCAACGGGGGCGTTACCATTACACCTAGAGGCTCTGCTCTCTCTGCAACTGTCGCACCCTCTCCACTTTGACAGGTTAAGGCATGATCACGTTTACACTGCCTGCCTAAGATAAAACAACTGCTTTAGAACAACACAGGAGCCTCCTGTGTTTCTGTAAGGCTGCATTCACATTTCCATTTTGGAGAGCCGACTGCCTGATCCGGCACAAATGCGGTCGGTTGGTCACGCAACAGTTTTTATCTGTATGAAACCCAGCATTCATGCCGGAAAGCGGTCAGATCACCGCCAGACCTTATTGCAGTCAATGGGGATCCCGTGGTTCTGGCAACACAGGATCCTGCGAGATCCGGCAGACTGCTCTGTGCTGAAAGAGCCTGCTGGATCTCCTAATGGAGATGGTAACGAGGCCCAAGTGTGATCTCTCCCTCCTTATCTGTTCTGAGCACCAGAACTGAAAACATAGTAGGATGTAAAAGAAAGGATGTCACAGCGGTACATTGCTGCTAGAAGGGAAACACTCCCTGCTTCTGAGTGAAATGTATCTAGCTGTGCAGCTGAAACGAATATGGCTGAAAAAAAGACATTAGGGTAGCCCAAACATAACTGTTCCTTTCCAGTTATGACTGTACGAAGAAGCACAGCCATTATGCAAACTTTCTTTTGAAAATTCAAGTACACTTTAAATTAGCAGCACATCCCCTACGGATTTCAACCTTTACAAGGCATATGGTAAAATCTGTGACAAATCTACAGCCAAATGTCTGATGAATACACTGATGTAACACTATTCACAGAAGAAATTCTGCCCTCTGTGGGCACACCCTCAAGCTATCACATGGGTGCACTGCTTGTGACTGAAAGTTATATCAGGGCTGTATCTTGCAGCAATGTGCTCATCACAGGACAGATTTCCATCCGCTGAAAGCAAACAATTAGATGAATGCAAGCAGAGATTTTTGTAACTGATATAGGATGTATTTGAAATCTGTAAAACTTTTCATTTCACGATGACCCTTTATTTGCTGGAACCGGAACAACCCTTTAAACCCGTCACTTCTACCCAGGTAAAATGACGATGTCTCTGCTCTTGCTCTAGATTGCACATGATCTGCACCTTGATCCCAACATGTAGGCCCATTTCACACAAGGAAACGTGTTTTTCCCTTGCTGCATTATTTCATTCACGTAATTCACCACTTTCAGGACGCTCCATTCACACAGTGCAAACAGTCTCGTACAAAATAAGCAGCCCAACAATGGCTTCCTTCAGACCACATGGCATCGGCCTGCGAGTCAGGGACTGAAGTAAACACGCCCGTCTCAGCAGCTGACAGCAGCGTCGATGACTCGCCATCTGTTACAAGACTCGTGGCGACTTTGATTTCACGGAGTCCGAAAAATTTATTGTAAACAAACCAAAATAACATTTTTAGATCAACAGAACGGAATAGACGTGAGCAGCTGACTGGCAAATTAACAGCGCGTGGCGGCGGTACATCTTCTATTCCATTAGCAGGGGCAGCAATAGTGAAGACAGTCAAGAAATGTACTGCTGAGGGCGGCACAGCTGTCACAGGTATTGACAATTAGTGGCTGTTGACGGATCTGTTTTAGCAAGAGCCATCAATAGTAGGCACTCTTAGGAACTGCAATGCAGAAAAAAGCTATTTCTCCAGCCCTCAAAGGGGTTCTCCGGGAATTAAGGAAGTGAAAATACGTAAATATTACTTTATTATAAATATATTTCCCAAATACCTTTCATTAGTTATAATGGATTAAGATTAAGGAAACAAAATGGCCACCCTCCTATTAGTACACACAAAACCTGTCCTAATCCCACAGGAGGACAAGTTACTTCACAGCACTGAGGTAAAGAGCTGCCTCATCCTCCTCTCTGCTCGTCAGGGATTATGATCATGAATACAGCTGATAAGATCTTTAGCTGAATCTCTGTAGGAATGGAGTTCATGAGGAGATGAAGTACAGAAAGGATGGACAGGACAGACTGTGTAATGTGGGGCTGTTGTAATGAAGACTGCACACAATGCTGCTGCTCATTATCCACATCACCCCCACCCTCCTCTCTGTACTTCATGTCTCCTCATGAACTCCATTCCTACAGAGATTCAGCTAAAGATCGTATCATCTGTATTCAGGATCATAATCCCTGACAAGCTGAGCAGAGAGGAGGATGAGGCAGCTCTTTACCTCAGTGTTGTGAAGTAACTTGTCCTGCTGTGTGATTAGGACAGGTTTTGTGTGTACCAATAGGACTGCGGCCATTTTGTTTCTCCTAATGATTGCTCGCTAGACAAAACGCACCATTATAACTAATGTAAGGTATTTAGGAATATATTTATAATTAAGTAATATTTAAGTATTTCCATTTTCTTAATTCCCGGAGAAACCCTTTAAGTTTAATACCAGGCACTTACTAATGTATTGTGATTGTCCATATTGCCTTCTTTGCTGACTTGCTACATTTTTCCATTACATTATACACTGCTCATTTCCATGGTTATGACCACCCTACAATACAGCAACGGTGGTCATGCTTGTACACTATAGAAACAAGGACAGCCCCACCCACGCTGGATGATTTCATTTGTGCACAGAGAGAATCAGCGGCACCCGTGTCAGTATGAGAAGTGACGCGGGTGCCAGAGAGCGAGGTCAGTACTTCGGGTGTGAGGGGGCCGTGCATATGGGAAGGGGGGGGGGGGCATTTCAGGGGTAGGATAACCCCTTTAATACTGGAGGTGTCTAGCAGAACTTCTCCCGATACCTACGGCTCAGAGGAGCTTTTCATTAAAGGGATTTTCTGGGTGTTAAATATTAAAGACCTATCCTCAGGAAGGACAGTTGGATTCTCGGACCAGGGCTGTGGCCTCTTCCCTGTACTGTACTTTGTATAGTGACTATGCTTGATACTGCAGCTTAATACCATTGACTTCAATGGAAATGATCTGCACAAATGCCAAATAACCTATGGATGCAACATCACAGGGGCTGCGGCTCCTGATCAGCGGGGGCACAGAGTCTTGGACCCTCACCAATCAGATAGTAATGGACTATCGTAAGGAGGGCTCATCAATATATAACTCCAGGAAAATACTTTCAAGGGTTTGTCTAGATTTATGCAAATAAAGAGTATTTATTGTAAAATGAATAATGAGCCTACTTACTAATATACTTTGTGCTAACGGTCCTCACCTTTACCAAGGTCTCCGCTTGCGTTACATCCATATACTGCATTAATTAAAGGCTTTATCCCATCAGGAAAACCATTCGGATACCTTAGACATGGAAGTCATACATAGCGGGGAAACCACCGCTCCCATCATCAGCTGGATGAATGGCCGCTCCCGCTCTGGCCATCCATATATCAGACTAGTTTCACACTAGCGTTTATCAGATCCGAAACAGCCTGCAGGATCTCTCTATATCCGGCATTTCCAGAAGCTGCATGGATGCTGTCCAGCCCCATTAGCTATAATGAGGACCGGCTGGCTGTAATCGGGCAAATTTGCAGAGAATCACAAGACAAATACCGCTGTGTGAAATTTTTTTTTGATTGGACATGACTTGGAAAGATACACCCTATAAACGGTCTCACTGCTGAAAATGTATATGAGAGCGAGAAAAAAAAAAAAAGTTGTGTAGAGGAAAAACTGCCTGTAGAGCTCAGGTACAGGACTGTGTTGAGGAACAGATCTGGAGAAGGATACAAACAATTTCTGCTGCACTGAAAGATTCCCATAAAGTTCCCATAATTCTTAAATAGAAGACGTTTGAAACAACCAGGACTCTTCCTAGAGCTGGCCATCCCACCAAACTAAGTAACAAAAAGGCATTGGTAAGATAGGTGACCAGGAACCCAATGGTCACTGTGGCTGAGCTCCAAAGATCGTGTGTGCAGATGGGAGAAGCTTCCAGAAAGTCAGCCATCACTGCAGCATTCCCCCCAATCCGGGCTTTATGGCAAGTGGTCAGAAAGAAGCTTCTCCTCGGTAAGAGAGACATGAAAGCCACCTGGAGTTTGCAACAAAAAAAAAAAAAAAAAAAAAAAAGCACCTAAAAGATTGCGAGAAACAAGATTCTCTGGTCTAAAGAAACCAACATTTAACTTTCTGCCCTCCATTCTAAGAGTCATGTATGGAGGAAACCAGGCACTGCTCAACATCTGCCTAATACCATCCCTACAGTGAAGCATCATGGTGGTGGCAGCAGCTGTGGGGGAGGGACAGTGAGACTGGCCAGGGGTAAAGAAAAGCTGAATGGAGCAAAGTACAGAGATATTCTTAATGAAAACCTGATCCAGAGTGCTCTGGTCCTCAGACTGGGCTGAAGGTTCCCCTTCCAACAAGACAATGACCCTAAGCACACAGCCAAGACCACACAGGAGTGGCTTAGGGACAACTCTGTGAATGTCCATATGTGACCCAGCCAAACACTTGACTTGAACTCAATCAAACATCTCTGGAGAGACCTGAATACTGCTGTCCACCAACAGTCCCCATCCACTCTGACAGAGGTGGAGAGGGACCTGCTGAGAAGAATGGCAGAAGTCCACAAATCCAGGTGTGAACACCTTGTGGCATCATACCCAAGAAGACTGGAGGCTGTAATCGCTGCCAAAGGGGCTTCAACTAAGTCGGGAGTAAAGGGTCTGAAGACTTTCTGAATGCATTGTATGACTACCGCCCACGTACGCACCATAGAGGTAGTAAACATAAGATGAGCAGGCTCTGATTCTCCCCAAGAGTCAGGGCATCGAGTTACAGACTTGGCCAGGGTACCGGGAGATCACGCACTTACTGAATATCTCCAAGGTCTCTTTTTATGTCTGTAATGAGTCATCTACTTATAGGAGAACACTATGTAAAATTCCTGACATTCCCAAAATTGAGGGCAGGGAACGATTTACAATGACGGCACAATCCAGTGAATGCCAACGACTTCTCCTTGTGTAAGTGCTTCAGTGTGAACGCCTTTTAATCACAGTCACAATGACAGGAATTATTGGCAGTCTATTTACAGGTTAAAGGCCTATTTGTGATGATCGGCGCGAAGACAGGAGCTACCCACACAGTACTGACTAGACCGAAGGCAGCCAAATGCATGAAGGTTGACGAACCAGCAACCATCAAGAAGGATCAGACATGCTGGCCTTCAACATGCGCGATCCTTTGTTCTCAGAGAAGATAAGCCGCCACCAGAAGTGTCCGGCAGCGGTATATTCCACTGCCTGCTGAGCTCACATACATTCTGTTCACCCAACAAATCTCTCACATACATGGAAACAATACAGATTCAACCAAATTTACAAAATTCTAAGCACGTTAATTCAGATCCATGCAGTATCTTAATGCCAGTACTAACGCACTGTGTTAAATCTAGGTACTCTCTAATAATATAAACCACCATTATGCCGGATTATCATCTAATAACTCCCTTTGACACACATTCAAACAGGATAAACAAAATTCTCACCTGGATGACTGCACTGAACCAGCAGGTGTTCCCCACATTCTTCAATCCCACGGGACAGTTGTCCTGACGCTTCCTGTCGTAGGGATTAGGAGAATCGCTCCAAACCTCTGTGTGCGTCCGTTTCAGACTGGCCTTGTTCTCCGCTATACTGGCCTCCAAAACCCTAAACATAACAGGAACACACAGGGCGTTAGGTCACAACTGGCGCTCCGGTTCTCAGGGTTTTTGACCATTCGAGGTTGGGGTGATCTGTTTGACATTTATCAATTAGGGGACGTCTTATCTTAATAAATTTAATGCATTTTCACCAGTCTGACAATTATATCCATGTTTGTTCATAAGTTTATGTCACGGTTTGTCCCAGTTACCTGTATTAAAGGGATTGTCTTTTTTTTTTTTTTTAAGAGAAAAGGAAACCATATATAGTTTTCTAATACACATGTACACTTTTGCTCATATTCTTTATTAAAGGGCATCTGTCAGCAGTTTTGTCCCTATGACACTGGCTGACCTGTTACATGTGCACTTGGCAGCTGAAGACATCTGTGTTGGTCCCATGTTCATATGTGCCCGCATTGATGAGAAAAATGATGTTTTATTATATGCAAATGAGCCTCTAGGAGCAACGGGGGCGTTGTCATTACACCTAGAGATTCTGCTCTCTCTGAAACTGAGACCTCTGCACTTTGATTGACAGGTCTAGGTGTGGTGATGTTGGCAGTGCCTGACCCCATAAACTAAAGTGCAGAGGGCGCAGCAGTCGCAAAGAGAGCAGAGCCTCTAGGTGTAATGGCAACGCCCTCGTTGCTCCTAGAGGCTCATTTCCATATAATAAAACATCACTTTTCTCAGCAATGAGGGCACATATGAACATGGGACCAACACAGATGTCTTCAGCTGCTAAGTGCACATGTAACAGGTCAGCCGGTTTCATAGGTACAAAAACTGCTGAAAATAAATTGTATGGTTAAGTCCCATGTAATGAGAAAACCAAATGGGACTAATCATGGCATTAGTCATGTGACCCGTTCAGCTACACAACAGGTAAACAGTCATTTATCGAGGTCAGTTACTACCTAGAGAAATCTCTCAGTCTCATATCTGTCAGGGTCTGAGCAGGATCAGATTGTACTCTCTGTCTCATGTTTTATTTTAAAGGGGATTCTGTCACCACGATTTTGACTATTAAGTTATTTATACCACTGGATTCAGCTGATCATAAGGATCTCCAAAATGTTATTGTTATAGGGCATAGATGAAGATCTGATGTTAAAAAAATCTTTTTTTTATCAACTGTCAATCTCTTACTTAAGGAGCCCAAGGGGATGTGCCCAGCGATGTTGGAGCCCGGCCACACCGATTCCGTTGGAGCCCAGGACCGCCCACCTCATTAATATTCACTGCTTCAAGCAGTGAAGCTCCGGCACGGCTGTAATCCCGCGCAGGCGCAGTACATCCTGTGAGGTCGTTGCCCACAGACCGCACGGGCGCAGACCGCTTGAGGTACTGTGCCTGCGCGGGATTACAGCCGTGCCGGAGCTTCACTGCTTGAAGCAGTGAAGTGAATATTAATGAGGTGGGCGGTCCTGGGCTCCAACGGAATCGGCGTGGCCGGGCTCCAACATCGCTGGGCACATCCCCTTGGGCTCCTTAAACAGAGATTGACAGTTGATAAAAAAGGTTTTTTTAACATCAGATCTTCATCTATGCCCTATAACAATAACGTTTTGGAGATCCTTATGATCAGCTGAATCCAGTGGTATAAATAACTTAATAGTCAAAATCGTGGTGACAGAATCCCTTTAACAATTAATTTTATTGACAACACAACAAAATCACCAAGCAACAGGCACCCATGTTAGAAAACACCTAGCAACAGGCAGCCATGTTCTACACGTAAATGCACATAGTAAAGCAGCTGTAATAACAGCGATAATAATAGTTATTCCACCATTGCTCCACGGATGTGTCCTGACCCTGCACATGCATGTCGTGTAACCCTGTCACTTACAGATTGCCGGGGGTCACATGACCAAACAACATATTTAGTCCTATGCAGTCGGCCTATGTATGTATAGCACAGGACTGGCCATGGAATATACCATTCTACACTTTCGACAGGGGTCACCTGCATCATTATAGGAGACGTATATGAGAAGAATGCTCAACACATTTATATTAGAAAACTGGAAGATATATTCTATAAAAAACACATTAAAAAATAAAAACTGGAACATCCCTTTAAAAAAGAACTGTAGCATGAAAAACTTGATTTAAACAGTAAGAAATCTGCTAAACACATATCAAACATATACTCATGTTGTAATCCATCAGTATACTGACCACTGACCCTAATATAATACTTGCCAACAGACCCAATTTTGCAGGAACAATTTTGTGTATTGCCCTGCAAAAGGGGCAATGCTTATATAATCTCAACCCCAGAGTGCCATTATGTGGGCATCCCCAGGTCATTTGTGGGTGGGGTTTAAATACCCAAAATTTTACATTTAATATGTCTCTAATACCCTGATACTTTCTGTTCTGAGATCGCTTTTCAGCAGTCATCTTAAAATCACAAGCAGGATTACAATGATGGATATCACCTATATATAGATAACACAAGATCCACCTTTCACAATAGGTGACGTCACAGCTCGTTTCCTCCCCCTCGTTGCCCAGTGACCTCTGCACAGGTCACAAAGCTTGCTCACATTCCTCTGAAGACGCCAATGAACGTTTTTGGATCTTATGATCCATGTGACCACTATAAAACACTTCTCTGAATGCTGTTAGAGGAACATGGCGGCTTTCTTCCAAAAACCACCACAACAGTCCATGGGTTGTGTCTGGTATTGCATTCCATCGGAATCACGGAGGCACAGCTACAATACTGCTAACAACCAGTGGACAGGTGCAGTGGTTTATTTGGAAAAACAGTAGCCATGTTTTACTAATCCTGTACAACCCCTTTAAAGGGAGTCTTTCACCTGATCTGAGCGTCAGACTGCTCAGATCAGGCTATAGCCTACGTTCCAAAAAAACACTTTTATAAGTTATGCAAATTAGCCTTGGCAAGTGCACGTTATTCAAGAAGGTGCCCAAGCCTCCGGGCGATTTAAATTGAAATCCCCTCCTATTTCCCTGCTCCGGCCCGCCCTCCTTCATTATAATAACCTCCTCCTGCTCACAAATCCAGCGCTCGGCGCCTGCGCACTGCGGCGGCTTTTTACTTCGGCCGGCTGGATTGGGAACAGCGGCGCATGCGCACTAAAAGCCCCGGCGCCTCTGCCCAGAGGGCAGAGCAGTGCGCAGGCACCGAGCACTGGATGAGTGGTGCAGCGCTGGATTTGTGAGCAGGAGGTTATTATAATGAAGGAGGGCGGGCCTGAGTAGGGAAATAGGAGGGGTTTGGAGATCAAATCACCCGGGGGCTTGGGCACCTTCTTGAATAACGACGCTACCGGGCACTTGCGGAGGCTAATTGGCATAACTTATAAAAGTGTTTTTTTCGGCGATTTCAGTGAGGGACATATATAATAAAGGTACAGTTTTAATGTGTGGAACGTAGGCTAGAGCCTGATCTGAGCAGTCTATGACGCTCAGATCAGGTGAAAGACTCCCTTTAACTGCATCTCAGCCCATGATAATGTATTATAGTTTACCTCACAACAAATATATACATATTTTTATTATCATGGCTTTTAAAACTGTGGTTTTTATGCTATTTTCACGTTTTTTTTTCCACTGATATTTTTTTGTTTTTTGTTTTTTAAAGGGAATATAAGAAATTTTGACTACAAACTGCTGATACTAGAGAGGGGCTGGAGAAAGCAGTACAGTCATGGCCAAAAGTTTTGAGAATTATACAAATATTAATTTTTACAAAGTCTACTGCTTCAGTTTTTATAATGGCAATTTGCATATACTCCAGAATGTTATATAGAGTGATCAGCTTAACAGCAATTACTTGCAAAGTCAATATTTGCCTAGAAAATGAACTTTATCCCCCAAAACACATTTCAACATCATTGCAGCCCTGCCTTAAAAGGACCAGCTAACATCGTTTCAGTGATTGCTCCATTAACACAGTTGTGGGTGTTGATGAGGACAGGGCTGGAGATCAATCTGTCATGACACCAGAAGTAAGAATGACACCACTGGACACTTTAAAAGGAGGCTGGTGCTTGGCATCATTGTTTCTCTTCTGTTAACCATGGTTATCTCTAAAGAAACACGTGCAGTCATCATTGCACTGCACAAAAATGGCCTAACAGGGAAGAGTATTGCAGCTAGAAAGATTGCACCTCAGTCAACAATCTATCGCATCATCACTTCAAGGTGAGAGGTTCCATTGTTGCCAAAAAGGCTCCAGGGCACCCAAGAAAGACCAGCAAGCGCCAGGACCGTCTCTTAAAAGTGTTTCAGCTGCGGGATCGGGCTACCAGCAGTGCAGAGCTTGCTCAGGAATGGCAGCAGGCAGGTGTGAGTGCATCTGCATGCACTGTGAGGCGGAGACTCTTGGAGCAAGGCCTGGTCTCAAGGAGGGCAGCAAAGAAGCCACTTCTCTCCAGTAAAAACATCAGGGACAGACTGATATTCTGCAAAAGGTACAGGGAGTGGACTGCTGAGGACTGGGGTAAAGTCATTTTCTCTGATGAATCCCCTTTTCGATTGTTTGGGACATCTGGAAAACAGCTTATTCGGAGAAGACGAGGTGAGCGCTACCACCAGTCTTGTCTCATGCCAACTGTAAAGCATCCTGAAACCATTCATGTGTGGGGTTGCTTCTCAGCCAAGGGAATCGGCTCTCTCACAGTCTTGCCTAAAAACACAGCCATGAATAAAGAATGGTACCAGAATGTCCTTCGAGAGCAACTTCTCCCAACCGTCCACGAGCAGTTTGGCGATCAACAATGCCTTTTCCAGCATGATGGAGCACCTTGCCATAAAGCAAAGGTGATAACTAAATGGCTCAGGGAACAAAACATAGAGATTTTGGGTCCATGGCCTGGAAACTCCCCAGATCTTAATCCCATTGAGAACTTGTGGTCAATCATCAAGAGACGGGTGGACAAACAAAAACCTACAAATTCTGACAAAATGCAAGCATTGATTGTGCAAGAATGGACTGCTATCAGTCAGGATTTGGTCCAGAAGTTGATTGAGAGCATGCCAGGGAGAATTGCAGAGGTCCTGAAGAAGAAGGGTCAACACTGCAAATATTGACTTGCTGCATTAACTCATTCTAACTGTCAATATAAGCTTTTGTTACTCATAATATGATTGCAATTATATTTCTGTATGTGATAAAAACATCTGACAAACACACATAAAAACCAGAGGGCAGCAGATCATGTGAAAATATAATATTTGTGTCATTCTTAAAACTTTTGGCCATGACTGTACAAACATAGCTTTTGTGGACATTTTCTCATCAGGAGTATTAAGAGCATGACATTTTATTCTGTCAGGTCCTGCTCCAGGAGAGCAAAATTTGGCAGAATAAAACTTTATACTGACACAACCCCTGATAAAAAAAAAAAAAAATGCCCACCAAAGGTATGTCTGTACTGCTCTCCCCAGCCTTTGTGCCGTCAGCAGTTTAGCATGGTCAAAACTCCAAAATGCACTTGAACACATTTTTAAACCATTTTTCCCTTGTGAAACGTGAACGCCCAATAACCGCATTTAAAAATGCTAGAAAATTGCAGTGAAACGCATTTGGTTTTTTAAATGCATTTTCCCTGCATTTCAACAGCACAAAAACCACAATGTGTGAACCCAACTAGAACACGTGGAGCCAGTTTCATTATGCAAGTGACGCAGTACCTTATTTTAACCTCCAGATGTCGCTGATGCAATTGCCTATACACTATGCATTTGTGGACGACTACACTTCTCCTTATACAGCAGTGGGAGCAGCGATGCCTGCAGGCTATACACTGAAGAACTATTTTGATGGCCTTGAAATCATAACTAACAGTTGGACACTTGATAAAAAGTCAATAAAAAAAATAAGTCTTCAAAATCACCCAATTTCAACACACAATAGTGTCCGCCATCTTGGAGGATGAAACAGGCCTCCAATACTCGGCTGACCTGTAACACAAGAGAAGCGTGGGACATCACACTAATGCCGAGGTTGACCGACCTGCTGATGGCTTGTTCCTCATCTGTAATTCCTGTCTCTCTGAACGTCCTGTTTGACTCCTCCAGGCTCAGGGCGATGGCTCTCTGCAGGTCATCCTTGTCATCCCCAGTTAGGTCAATCACATCTAGAAACGGATACAGAATTTAGGGCACGACATACTATAACGGATTATGTATTTAAAGAGATTGTCTGGTTTCAATAGAAAACAATAATAACTTAGCGGTTTCCAGCGCCCGTTCAATCCTGTCTGCCCAGCTTTCTTTTACACGGCTGCAGTGAGAACGTCATGTCATTACCATGTGACCACTGCAGCCAATCACTGGCCTTCGTGGTCCTGAGGCCTGTGATTGGCTGCAGATGTATTTTGTTGACCATGTGACATCTTCGCTGCAGCCAGATAAAGCCTGTGGTGGACAACTGGTGCTGGATCCAGTAAGTAAATACTGTTGCTATCATTTTAAGCCATTTCCCAACATTTTATGGACAACCCCTTTAATCTTGAACTGCTCCATAACAACTGCTCAGTGCAGTTTCTTTGCTTCTTAGGGTCTTTATATTTTAAAAACATAAACTAAAATGGTACAAAACAACTGAATAGGTAGAAGAAGCCTCGGATTTTGTAACAGAACTCTGAGACAATCCCAAATCTTCTTGGCCCTGTGTATTCTGCTCTTGTCATAATCTCCACCAGGCTGCATCCTATGGATAATGTAAGGCTACTGATAGCCAGTCACTTCTGCCCCGAGATGCATGCTGCTGTACCAGGCAAAGTCCGCAGCCTCTACTGTGCCTTTTAGGCTGAGTTCACACTTCAGTTATTTGGTCAGTTATTTCCATCAGCTATTGTCAGCCAAAACCCATAGTGAAGCCTGCTCAGAGATAAGCTATAATGAAAAGATCTGTGTCTGTTCTGTGTTTTTGACCTGCACTTGGTTTTGGCTCACAATAAGGCTCCATTCACACGACCGCAAGTGTTTTGGGTCCGCAAATTGCTGATCCGCAATACATGGGTACTGGTCGTGTTGCTGAACGCACACAGCCAGCCCTATGACAGGAATGCCTATTCTTGTCCATGATAGGACATGCTCTGTCTTTATTGCGGGGCTGCAGAACGGAACTACAGACGCAGACAGCACACGGTGTACTGTCTGCATCTGTTGTGGCCCCAGTCGTGTCAATGGACCCTAACTGATGGAAATAACAGACCTAGGGATGAGCGAATCGACTTGGTACCACTTGGAACCGAACCGGAGTTCGGGAAGTGGTGTTTTACAGTATAAATCAATTTATGAAGTTATTACCCGAAGTCTCGCGAGACTTCGTGAAGCAATAACTTCGGCTCATCTGAGCCAATACATTCTAATACTGTACAGAGCGCTCACTCAGTTTTATGCGAATCGACTTCGGATGTTTCATGCAAAGTCGATTCGCTCATCCCTAAACTGACCAAATAACTGAAGTGTGAACTCAGCCTAAGGGCTTATTCAGACGGCCGTAGTGTTTTGAGGACCGCACATGGCCAGGACTATGATAGAAATGATTATTCTGATCCACAACTGCGGTCAAGAATAGGACTTTATCTTTCTTGCGGGGCCGTGGAACGGACCTATGGATGCGGACAGCACACGGTCTGAATGAGCTTACATCTGTGTCTCTCCATAGGGAAATGACCAAGGTCATCTGGTTTCACCTTCCTATGTGTTGTATGCATGGGGCGTGGAGTTACCAGAGCTCCTGTATGCAGACAGCGATTTCTACATTCAAGATGGCGGACAGAAATGGCATTGTATTTTAAAGAAGCAAATGAAGGGTTAAATGAGGGAAAATAGAAGCAGTGTTGTAATGAGGGTTAAATTCGGCAGGCGTTGGGTATGATTTCACGTGTCTGCTGGCGTTTCTATTTAGAGACTTTAAGGGGTAGTTTATCATTTGCAAGTCTGCACATACCAGTCTCATCATCTAACTACATGACGTACACCATTACACCAGTATAGACTGGATATAATATATGGAGGGACACTCCAAACACCTCTGCACCACTATATTCTACGACGTTTCCAGTAGAAGACATCATGAATTCCCAGTCTAGTTTAGGCTACGCAGACAGAGAAGAGCACAAGGTGAAGAACCCCTCCGAGAAGTCCTCAGGTAAGGAGGTTGTCCATGGAATCCACTTGGTTCCAGCTGGTCAGAATCACGTCACACCTTCCATGTGTTGGCAGCCAATGTCACCATTTACATACGGAGTGGATCGGTGGTCAGGAACCAAATTGTAAATTTGGAAATTAAAAATTCTGTTGTCCACACCAGAAACTTAAAGGGGTTATCCCATCTCAGGCAATGGGGGCATATCGCTAGGATATGCCCCCATTGTCTTATAGGTGCGGGTCCCAGCTCTGGTGCCCCAAAAGAGGAGGAGGGCGCACTGCGCATGCGCAGCCGCCCTCCAACAATTTCTATGAGGCCGTCGAAAATAGCTGACTCGGTCATTTCCGTCGGCTCCATAGACATGAATGGGAGCGGTGTCTGTGCATGCGCTCCCATTCAATTCTATGAATGCAGCGGGGAGATGCGCCTGGTGGGGGCCAGACCACGGGAAACCAGGGGTCCTCCAGGCAAAGAGCTCCACGTTTCGTTCTCGATATAGGTGCGGATCCCAGCGGTGGGACCCGCACCTATAAGACAATGGGGGCATATCCTAGCAATATGCGCTCATTGTCTGAGAGGGGACAACCCCTTTAAGGGGTGGTCTCATGAAGACCAGCCCTTATACACAGATTTTATTAGCACATATGGACATCAAAGAGTGGGGTTCCTCTGCTCTCCTCTATGAGCCACCGCTCAGTAAGAGTAGACCATTCCCATTCTGAAGGACTCGAGCAGTGCTTGTAGGACATGGACAGCCACATTTTACCAGGTCTTACTGCAGTAAAATAAAATGTTTGTTGCATGGGTGCCAGGAACAGCGGATAAGTCGATCGGCACAAGGACACACTCTACTGGGGTTGTATCGCAGATTTCCAAAAGAAACTGCAAACCAGCGCAGGTTTGCATGTAATATTGGACGAGGCAGCCTACCACTTGATAGCCACGCAGATCTAGCCATCTATGAAAGACAACTACGGCGGTGGCTGGAAAGATGTTGGAGTTAAAGGTGTGTTCCTAGCAAGATAAGACCTGTCCATATGTCTGATTAAGGGATATACATGTCAAGGATCCCATGCTAGAGATCACTGTATGAGCAGAGAAGCCAACAATCAGTGACCAACGCTCTGTCGTTCATATATTACCGTATTTTTCACCCCATAAGACGCAGTTTTATTCCCCCAAAGTGGGGGGGGGGGGGGGACGACGTCACTGCATCTTATGGGTTGAATACTAATGAGCGCTTTCATTATGGATGCGCTCATTAGTACCGAAGGACCGGGAAGCGGTGAAGGGTCTGTACTCAAAGCTTCCTGGTCCTTGGCTGTCGCTGTGTGCGTCGGGTCACAGCACAGCCGCAGCAGGAAGAAGGCAGAGCATGCTGGAGGTGAGGAGTAGTGGCGTCCAGAAGAGGAGAGGTAAGTGGTTATTTTAATTTTATTAATATGGCACTGGGGCGCTGATCTGAGGTCTGATTGAGGGTTTTATTAACATTGGGGGTCTGATTGCTGGCCTGATCTAAGATTTTCTGTCCTCCTCTAAAACCTAGGTGCGTCTTATAGGGTGAAAAAAACCTGTACATTGATCTGAATGGTCTACATGCAATACGACATTTCCCGCGCAGGTGGCGCTGGAGCGCTCAAGCTGCACAACCTCTTTAACCACAACACATAATGCTATACATTTTGCACCATATAATGAATGATGACTATCCGGGAGACAACAAGGTTAACAAGCGAAGCCATAATTATAATGTACCAATCCCAAGTACAGGCAGCGGCTTGTTGTGGCGTAACTGGTTCTAGGGTACGCGGCGCAGTGTGACTCGCATCGCTAATCGTCAGGAACACGTAAGTGACTGCATGATGTAGCCTGTTAACTCTCTGGCTAAGGCAGATGCCAGTGATACGGCGTGTATTGTACAAGAGCAGGATGTACTGTCAGGCTGACACCTTATCTCCTACAGAGAAGGTTCCCAAGCCTCGCAGCAGTAAACATCCTGGATAAAGCCGTACGCAGAGCGCCATTAGACCCTAATTAGGAACATCACTAAGAAGTGACTTCGTATAAACTGGTAACAAAGCCAAGAGATAACAGGAACGTCATCATTTCTTAATTACCAGTAAGGCTACTTTCATATCTGAGTTGTTAATTCCGGTTTGGAGATCCGACAGAGGATCTCAGAACTGGAATTAAGCAGATCCTTGCCATTTAATACATCAGGATGTGTCCGTTTCAGCCGGATCTGGTTGTATTAAATGGAATATGGAAAATGAATGGACACAAAACTGAACCGTTTAAAGGGGTTGTCTCATGATGGACAATGGGGGTATATCACTAGGGTATGACCCCATTGTCTTATAGGTGCAGGTCTCACCACTGGGACCCGCACCTATATCAAGAACGCAACCCCAAAAGTGAAGGACCGTGCACTATGTATGCACAGCCGCCCTCCATTCATTTTCCATGGGGCCGGCAAAAATAGTCAAGCACTGGTTCGGCTTTTTCCGTCAGCCCCATGGAAATGAATGGGAGTGGTGGCCGCGCATGCGCAGTGCGCTCCCATTTGCTTCTATGGGGAGCAGGCTTGGTGGGACCCGCACCTTTAAGACAATGGGGGCATATCCTAGCGATATGGCCCCATTGTCTATGATCTGACAACCCCTTTAATTCCGGTTTTGAATTGAAAACAGATGTGAAAGTAGCCTAAAACATACCCAGTTTCTGCAAAAGCATGCAACTTTTTGGCACATAGGGGTTGACAAATGTGCTTCCACCTTGAATATTTTGAGAAAGTTTCCACCTCCGCAACCAACTTTTTCTATTTCTCCAATGAATCCAAAATGAGAAACAAAGCAACTCCATTAACAGTCTTCACTAAAGGGATCCTACCATTTTGGGTCTACAGCTCTTAGGCAATCTAGTGGGTGTCCAGAGCAAACGATGAAACAAACCCTTTGTAGTCTGATCCTGCAGTTCTGCTTCCGCCAACCTGTCCTCTTTTTGCCCAAAAACACATATAGCAAACTATCAAGACAGAAGGCAGATAGGAGGCAGGACTGCAGGATCAGACTACACAGGGGTTGTTTGTAGTCTGTTACTATGGAGACCGTAAAATTGTAGGACATTTTTAACTGAGGGACATCCTGTTACTCCAGAAGCAGAACCCGTATCAGCACTTGGTGAAGATTAGATATTTGCTGTATGGTTATATAAATGTGAAGTACCAAAAAAATCATTGCTGTAGGACAGTGGTCTCCAACTTGTCCCGCTCCAGTCATACCTCAGGACATGGGGAAAGCTGTAGTTGGAGACCACCATAACGGATGAAGACCTGATGTAGAGAGCCACCTACTTGTGTCGGCCTGGCTCCCCACGCTGATGTATCGGTCATTGTTGGGGATGGCTGTCTGATAGTAGCTCGCTTCTTCCGGCTGAGGGAGCTTGGCATTGTTCGCAGTAAGAAATGCGACCGCTAACTCCAGATTTCCATTGCTATCCTGGAAAAAAAGAAGGAATATTATTAATTCAATGGAATCAAAAGGGAAATAACCTGTATACGGGCATGACGTCCACACAGTCCCCCCCCCCTTTTTTTTTTTTTTAGATGTTCTTAATCGTCTTTTTAAATTAATTCATACAATAATATACACTGTGTTCCATGCAAATATGTGCGAATTGGATTTAAAGGGGTTATCCCATGACTAATGTAAAAAAAATGAAAAGCAGACATCGCATAGTACATGACAATGTCTTTCTAACAAAGCTAGAACCAGCCCTGTACCTCACATGGATCCAGAGATCTCCACATTCATTGCTTTGCTAGATTTATGCACATTGTATGAGCATGCGGAGACACATCTTAGGGTTGGAGCATTTTTGTCTGCGTTTCCAAAATACAGAGAAGCGGATCCTGTTCCAAGATCAATTCATCTCTATAGAGCAGGATCCGTTTATAAAGTCTGCGTTTTGGACGGATCCTGACCATTGCGTTTTGGACTGGTAGCGTCCAAATCACAGATATGAAAGTACCCTAAGATGTGTCTCCGCATGTACATACAATGTGCGTTCACGGCCACCACTACTACATGGCCGCGGTGGTCGTAACCAGGGGCAACGGCCTGACTGATGTGTGTGGGACAATGGATATACAAATAGGAAAATCTTCTAAACGGTACATTTTATATAAATACTTTATATATTAGTAATAATACTGGTATGGCTATATCTAACTATACAAACTACATGTGTGAGATGGGAATACCCCTTTAAGTGTGATCAACATACTGTGAAGAAATTTGTGGCTGATTCACATCACAGACGGGTTTGTGCAGATAAAGGAATAATGAGGAAGGTTTCTGCCAGACAAATTCATTGGATTTAAAAAAGCAGGTGCTAGAATGCCATTACAAAGCAGCAAACAGGTATTTGAAGCTGCTGGTGCCTCTGGAGTCCTGCGAACCTCAAGGTGTAGGACCCTCCGGAGGCTTGCAGTTGTGCATAAACCTACTATTCGGCTACCCCACCAAGTCCTAACCAGGCTGCGACGTCAGCAAGGAGGTGGTGGAGTCATGTTTTGGGCCAGAATCGTGCGGAGAGAGCTGGTAAGTCCCTTTAGGGTCCCTGAAGGTATGAAAATGACCTAGGCAAAGTATATAGAGTTTCTGACTGACCACTTTCTTCCATGGTACAAAAAGAAGAACCAAGTCATCTGCAGAAATCCATCTTCATGCTGACAATGCACCATCTCATGCTGCAAAGAAGACCTGAGTCATTGGCTGCTATGGGCATAAAAGAAGAGAAACTCATGGAGTGGCCAGCATCCTCCACTGACTTCAACCCTATTGAGAACCAGAACCAGAATGTATTCTGTTCCGTTTAGTTGCGTCCCTATCGCGGACAGAATAACGCTACAGTGGTGCTGAGCAAGACGGAAAACTGATCAGTCCCCCACTGACTTTGGAGTGAATGACTTTCATGACGGATCCGTCTTAGCTATTTTACAGATAATACAACTGGATCAGTTCATAACGGAGGCAGACAGTTGTATTATCAGTAACTGAAGCGTTTTTGCTGATCCATGACGGATCCAGCAAAAACGCCGGTGTGAAAGTAGCCTAAATGGAGTTGTTCTGGTTGCAAGTAGATGGGTTTCTGCAAGCCCCATTCAAATGACTGGCATAGTCACTCAAATCTGCTGTGTGTAAATACACCTGTAAGTTGCCCTCATCTTGGACTCTATGGACTATCCCCGGCCACCTCAGAGTCTTCTCACTACTTAAAAACCAGCCCAGATAAACCTGAAATTGTTATTTTCCTCACATTCTCCTGACGGACATAATAACCCCTGCGGCCCTTACATTTTAGCTGTAAAAACAACTAAGAGCCATCAACGTAAAAGAATCCAGAGCGGTCACCTTTACATGGCGAAAATAATAGTCTGCACTTCACACATGTCCTTCACATCTCCAGCCGACTCAGTTCACCTCTCCACAACACAGACATTAAAACACAGCCGAGTTAAAGGGGTTTTCCAAGATGTGAGGAAAAAAAATTAAGCTAAAGAGAAAAAGAGCCTCAAAACAGCAAGAGCCTTCTACATTTTTTATAACCAGCACGTGGATATGAATACTTTTGTAATTGCATAGAATTAAAAACATAGGGGGACATTTATTAAGACGGTGTTTTGGACGCTGGTCTTAATAAGCCCTTTGGCTGGCGGTGGATCCGTCGAAGTAGAGGCGCTGGCCTCTCTTGCTGGCTTAAATTTAGACCATTTTCTAAGCCCAAGGCTACTTTCATACCAGCGTTTTTGCTGGATCCGACAGGGTTCAGCAAAAACGCTTCCGTTACTGCATTCGTTATGAACGGATCCGGTTATATTATCTTTAACATACCCAAGACGGATCCATCATGAACACCACTGAAAGTCAATGGGGGACGGATACCCCAGACTGTAAATAACATTTGCGCCGCAATCTGCGCCAGAAATACACCTAATATAGGTGTATTTCTGATAGTAAATGACCCCCATAGTATAGCCAGTTATTCAAACCGTATAGCACCACCTGCTGTTTATTCTTTTCCTCATCTCTGGTGGTCGCATATGCTCAGTTCTATTTTTTAATTGCCATCAGCTGTATCTACGGTTACACTGTATCTACTGTTCACACAACCGTATATTTGCTCCGCATCCGATCCACATTTTTGCAGATCAGATGCAGACCCATTCTTTTCAACGGATCCGCAAAACATGCAGGTAGCATACCGTGTGCTGTCCGTGTTACTATGCCCCATAATAAAGATAGAACAAGCCTAGGCATTGCTACAATGGGTCCGCAAAAAAAAAAAATGAAAAAAAAAACGGCTGCAATACCAACATCACACGGACCGCAAAATGTATACGGTCGTGTGAATGTACCTTTACAGGGAGAGAGCTCAGCCAGTGTAGAGGAGGGGGGAGGAGGAGAGTGGGAGACATGTTGACAGGCTGCAGGGAAAAAGAGGAGAGAATTTGATCTTGCGTAATTGTACATGAACTCAGGGGAAAGGCAACACGATTTCTGTGCATGTTACCAATCCCCCTTGCTCCATCAATCAGAGCATACTTGTGCTCTTACTTTTTCTTTCTAGAAAAGAAGTGAGAAGATGAGCACTCACCCATCTAATCACCACTCTACACCATATTAGGCCATTTACTGATTCCATAAGTCAGTATTGTCTGGATCACAACTCAGAATAAGTCACAGCAAACACATGAACCACAAAAAAGTTTAAATTTAACACTGTCCTGCCCATACCCATCTATAGAGTAAAATACACAGGTCATTTCTCCACATGCTGCAGTAAAATAACGATTATTACTAGAGAGGAATATCTAACAGAGGCTTTTCAGACAGGTGTATATTACAGGGGCTTTTTTGTGCCCATATCATGGATGAAACTCTGGGACCTCCTCAAGTTGTGGTGTTACTTTAACACATGCAGCATTGTCTGTAGACATGTTTGATATGAGTGAACTCCTCACATCTTACAGTTCTTAAAAGGGTTGTCCGAGTTATTTTTTTGTTCTTTATATGTTTCTAACTTGTCAGGTATAACAACTTTCCCATATACTTTGTGTTTCTAAAGCTGCTGGTTTCTCAGAGTTGACTGAGGGTCACATGACCTGTGATGTCACCTCTGCTCTGTGATGTTTCATTCACAAGCCTCAGAGTTCAGATAACAGTCTGTACACGAGAGGTCACTAGCCACGCCCCCTTTCTTTGCCAGGCTCCTGCTATCTGCTCTCTCCCTGGTTTCCTTCAGATAAAACATTAACCCCTTCAGCCAGAACACACTGAGGGCTCAAGGCTTTACAACAAATAGCTGCAGCAGTGAGAGGAGACAAATGCTGGGCACAAGAGCGGTAGAGGAATTGTATTGTACAAGAACAGGTAGGGAGAAATTCCTATATGCATTAGCAGTGTCATTGTACAGCTGGGACTTGTAGTCCTACACATACAACATGCTGCTGAGTATTCCAGCAGGCAGACATGTCACTCAGCACTTGTATTCATTCCCTTTGCAGAGAGGGGGGGAGAAGGGGGAGGGGCTGAGATTGTTGTTATTGCATGTAAACAAAGACCAGAAGAGAACCAGGGAAATTAGGAAATATGGATTTTTTTTGCCTAAAACTTGCTTAACTTAGTTATATATTGCTGCCCATCAGATTTACAGTGCTATATATTTTTTGTCATAACTCGGACAACCCCTTTAAGCAGAATATACTTTATTTTCCTAGGAACGTTACTAGACTATGCCTTTTAGTTGCAAATTTGAACTCTGCTAAAAATCACCGTTTGCTGCAGTTGCATGAAGGAGGTCTATTACTTATTAGGTTATATTTTTATACACAGTGGGTGAAATCTATCAAGACTGGGGTTCGCTGGAGTAAATGCACCTCATTTATTGAGAGGCAAATGGATCTTAATTAGAGATGAGCGAGCAGTGCTCGTTACGAGCACTGTAACACTCGGGTCCCGTCTGCAATGCCCGCAGGTATTGCGGATCCGTCCTCATCTGCATGTAAGTCAATGAGGACGGATCGTTTGGTATGACAATCATACCAAACGGTTCCGTCCTCACCCGTCTTAAAGTCAGTGGGGACGGAACCGTTTGGTATGAGTGTCATACCAAACGATCCGTCCTCATTGACTTACATGCAGATGAGGACGGATCCGCAATGCCTGCGGGCATTGCAGACGGGACCCGAGCGTTACAGTGCTCGTAACGAGCACTGCTCGCTCATCTCTAATCTTAATAAATTACTCACGTCTGGTAAGCTGTGAGCCAGAAACTCAAGTGTACGCCAGCTACTCCAGTTTCTGACGTAAGTTATACTAAATCCAGCGCAAAAAGGCGCAAATTACGGCTGAAATATGGCATACACCATAATGTGCAAATGTTTTACACCACAATAGTGGCGTAAATAGCTTAATAGATGACCCCCAGTATGTTTTGCTCTCCCAAAACAATGCAGATTTGTGTTTGTAACACAAGCATATATTACATGGCCTCTTCCAGTGTTTTTAAGAGCACAGGCTCTTCTTCAGGTATATGCCTGTGTATAGATGAGATATGCACACCTCATCATATTACATTTACCTTGTTTTTATGTGTAAACTGCTGCTTGGATGTGCATTTTAGGTGCACACTTTTGGTTATTTTTATAAATTATTTTCATTTGTCACAAAGTTACACGAAGATGAACATGGTTGTCAACAGTCCATCAAGACAGCTGCAATCAGGTTGTCTGCGTTAGTAGGGTTATCCGATGAATAATGTAAAAAATGAAAATCCAACCTCATATCACATGATATTCTCTTTCTAATAAAGCTAGAACCAGCCCTGTACCTCGAATGGATCCAGAGATTTCCCCATTCATTGCTCTGCTAGATTTATATCAAGCTGACAGCTCAAGGGGAGTGTCTTTTCTGCTGCAGCTAAGGGGGTGTGTCCATGCTCTCCCTATCACAGCTCAGGAGGTGTGTCCATGCTCTACCTATCACTGCTGAGGGGGCGTGTCCATGCTCTCCCTCTCACAGCTCAGGAGGAGGGTGAAAGATGAAACTGAGCATGTGCGGCCTTCTCAGTGAGCAGGTCAAAGAAATAAGTAATTAAGTGGTGCTATACAGATACATTTTATTGAATAATTCAGTAACTATACAAAATATTTACTTACGTGCAAATACAAAAGTATTCAGATCCAGGGGCTGGTTTGAAATATTTAGAATATTTAATGGTAGAATATTTTTCGTGAGACAACCCATTTAATTAAATACGTAGGTTTTGTGGGTGCGCCTACTTTTCAAGAACTGAAATCCCTAGAACGAGGAGAGAGAAGCAGACACATAGCGTGCTCTCTCTCCCCTCGTTGCTGAGGGGCGGGGCAATCGTGGTGGGCCCCATAGACTTCAATGGAGCCTATGTGATGAGCATGCCCGCTTCCCTCTCTTCTTTCTAGAGATCGGTGGGTGTCTTAGTGCTCAGACCTCCCATGATATAAACCTGATCTCTAACATATCAAGCATTAGTGACCCTTTAACTTTTCAACAATTTTTAATTTTTTTAAATGACACTTTGATACAGGATTGCATGAAAGTGTCTGTGTGTAAAGCCTCTGGGTACTGGCGGGGGTAGGGGGTGAGTATGATGTTATTTTGTAATTAAAGATTAATTTTTAGATGTCAAAACTGAAAAAGGGTTCAATGACAAAATCCAAGCAGCAATTTCGGAAACAAATCTAAGCAAATACAACGCATTTACCTTCATTCCTAGGAGACAAAGATATGAATCGCACATTTATCATGCTCTCCCTCCACACCCTGCATTGTTCACCATGTATCTAATGTGACGCATGGCTGCCAAGTTTTAGGAACTGCCCCGACCTCCTCCCTCGGCTCTGCAGCCTCAGTACAGTAATAATACTACCATTAGCCTAACAGGAATTCACACAGCAATACGCCGCAGCATCCGATCAATGCCAAGGACTGAACTGCCAGCTGGAAAACCCTGCCAGCAAATACAATGTACAGAAGATTTACCACATAATATCTGAAAATGTAACCCCCGCGGTGAAGCTGGCCGCACACACACATCAGATTTATACCTGCCGAACCCGCTGAGGTGAGACGCCCCCGACGCTGAGAAATATAAGGGCGGGGCTGCTGGACTTCAAGATGTCGGATACTTTTGTTCTCAGGGAAAAAAAAAAACTGCTGACTGTTGCTGTATGAGTCCGTCCACTTTTAACTAATATTTTGTGCCATTTGGTTTCACAGTCCGGCAAATCAGGTACTTAAAGAAAACTGTCCAAAAAATATCTCTCCTAATTTGCCTGTTTCAGCAACTACTCATATTCCTCATGAAATGACAACTTTGGCACTTCGCGTTATGTTCCTCTGTTATTCCTCCTAAAAATGTATGAATACATTGGCAACTGGGTATTATCCTTCCCCTTGCCAAAGAGATATGCCCTTACACAGTCTGACATCAACCCTGACTCCCCTTCCACTATTATTCCCTGAGAAAAATAGGATTGGACATGCTAAAATTTAATATTCCCTATCCCCACCCTTCCCAACACATCTGCCAAATCAGGATCAGGTATACATATCAGATGGTCTGTCAACCTTACCAAAGCAGGCACGTTCGGCCGACATTAAAGGGTTGTGCCAAGTTTGCAAGTTGTGCCGTATCCATAGGAGAGAGGATAAGTATCTGAACACTGGGATTCTTACCGCTGGGACCCCCACTGATCCCCCTGATCTGGTGGAGCGGCAGGTCAATCACGCACCCTGCCTCTCCATTCATTCCCTATGGGACTGCCTGAGCTCACCTATTTCAGGCGGTCCCATAAGGAATGAACAGAGTGGCAGGGCGCATGCTTAACCTGCCGCTCCATCAGGCTGCGAAAACAGGACCCCGATTCACGGGATTGGCGGGGGTCCCAGCAGTTGGACTCCCATTAATCTGTTATCCCGTGGCTAGGGGGATCACTTGCAAACTTGGCACAACCCCATGTAATGAATATTATGGGGAATACAGTTATTTATTAATACAGATGATTTGTTTTAAGACCTTTCTGGATATTTTTTTTTTTTTTTTTTTAAATACCAACCAATCCTTGGCACCAAAAAATAAAGCGCACCTAGTTAATAAATCTGGCATATTTTACAGCTCCACTTAGCCAAAGCACTTTTTCTACACATTTCAAAAATGTTGTGGAAGGTGTTAAAAGGGGTTGTCCAAGTTATTTTTTTTGTCATTTGTATGTTTCTAACTAATCAAATATAACAGCTTTTCCAGCACGTTGTGCTTCTAAAGCTGCTGGTTTCTCATATTTCACTCAGGGTCACATGACCTGTGATGTCAGTTTTCCTCCCTGCTAATTCGTGCACAAGCAGTTAAGAGTCTGTACAGGAGACCTCACTGTGCTGGCCACACCCCCTGCTTCTCCCTGCATTCTTTCAGATAAAACATTGAACAAACTCAGGGCTCAAGGCTTTACAACAGTAGCTGCAGGCAATGAAGAGACACAGGATCTGCCCTCCTGTAGACACAGAGCTGACACTGGAGGAGATCTGCAGAGTATTGCACAAGAAAGGTAGGGGAAGTTCCTGTGTGCATCAGTAATGTCATTGTGCAGCTGGGACTTGTAGTTCTACAAATACAACATGCTCATGAGTATCCTAGCAGGCAGACTTGTCACTCAGGGCAGACTTATTCACTCCCTTTTAAGAGCAGGAGGGTGGGGGAGGGGCAGAGATTGTTGTTATTGTAGGTAAACAAAAGCCAGAAGAGAACCAGGGAAATGAGGAAATCTAGATTTTTTTTTTGCCTAAAACTTGCTTAACTTAGTTATATATTGCTGCCCATCAGATTTGCAGTGCTTTATATATTTTTTTCATAACTCGGACAACCCCTCTAAAGGGAATCTGTCACCAGTTTTATGGTGTCCTAACTAAGGGCAACATAAACCACTGACAGGTCACTTTCTTTAAAGGGTTATTCTCATTTTAGACAATGGGGGCATATCGCTAGGATATGCCCCCATTGTCTTATAGGTGCGGGTCCCACCGCTGGGTCCCGCACCTATATCCAGAACGGAGCCCCCGAACTGAATGAGGGCGCACTGCGCATCCGCCCTCCATTCATTTCTATGGGGCTGCCGAAAATAGCCGAGCGCTGGCTCGGCTACTTTCGTCGGCTCCATAGAAATGAATGGGAGCGCACCGCGCATGCACGGCCCGGCTCCCATTCATTTCTATGAGCGGAGCGGGGACCTGCGCCTGGTGGTGGCTGGACCCCCGGAAACCCGGGGTCCTCCAGGCGCAGCGCTCCCCGCTCCGTTCTGGATATAGGTGCGGGTCCCAGCGGTGGGACCCGCACCTATAAGACAATGGGGGCATATCCTAGCGATATGCCCCCATTGTCTAAGATGAGAATACCCCTTTAACTGACTCATTGCCATTTTGCTAAAATCTTGTGCTAAACAGCTCCAGCACATGCCAATGAGTTCCCATATTCATGAGCTTATAGCTTTCCCCGCCCCCAGTTTTTTCCAATTAGAATCAGCAGCAGGGGGCGGGGAGCTTGTGAATATCAGGACTCATTGGCACGCTCTGGAGCTGTTAGAACCTAGCAGCAGAAAACTGGTGATCGACTCCCTTTAAAAAGCCACATATTGACTACATCACACGCCACACACTTTTTTGGCACAATTCGGAGCCTTGTAAATCTGGTGTTTTAGAATAGTAATACTCACTTTTAACGCCTGCTGAAGTACTTGAAGATCATTAATTCCTGTGATCTCCCTCAGCTGATTTATAAAGGTCTGCTGGTGCTAGAAGACAGAAACAACAGGTAGACACGTTACTACAGGCGTTCCTAAAAGGATTAAAATTAGTTTGCACAGCAGCTGGAAAGTAAGACCAGGGTCTTTGTCGCTGACATCTAGTGGCCAGTATGACAACTGCAATATTCAATCATTTTTCTACAGTCACACACCACTTATTAGTTGTCGGTAGGGAGCAGTCAGAAAAACAAGCTCCCAGTCGTCTGTGCACTGGCCAGAAAAAAAAAGCTTTTTTTTTTTTTTTTTTTTTTTTTTAATAGACTGCACACGAATGGCATTTATGCATGGTCTGGTTTTTCTGATGCACCCTTTCAGAAAAGAACTAAAAGGTCCATGCAGAAACAGAAGGGGTAAAAAACTGAGGTCTCTAGTAGTCCTCCATCTTTTCACAATACTTCAAAATATCATAATGGCTTGAATTTGCAAGAGGCTGTCCTTTATGAAAGGGATCCCCTCTATGGCGTCCATATACCCCAATAGGCACGAGCTGCCATGAAGAGACAACACCTTTAAATAGAATATTTTACAAGAGGTTTATGACCCTGATAATTCTCATAACCACAACCTTCTCTACTAGTTCTGAACACATGGTGAGAACCTGTAAACTTTATATACAGTAGATGATGTCTTGACCATATTCAAAGCCCCAGCTTGATGTATTTTTGAGAGTGCTTGGGAAATCTCATAGCGAAGTTCTACCTTAAAGGGGTTGTCTGGCCTAGGAGCCGACAATTCCAATAGACAGAACTGGAGCTCAGTGACTAGTTATGGTCGCTGCGGTCAATCAGATTCCGGTTCACGGATGGGAAAAGGAGGGGCTGCAGACAGGTTCCATTCACCGGGGTTGTGGACTCCTAGGCTGTTTCTTTAAAGTGGCTTTACGGTGTTTTTATACAGCCCATCAAAATCTCACCAGCAGGGGTCCAACACCACGCACAGCACCAGAACTACACAGCTCCGTCCATGGGCAGAGGAGAGAGCAGGTTACTGCAGCGCTTTTCCCCATTCACATCAATAGAAGCAGTGCTACAGAGGTAGAGATGAGCAAACGGAAGGACGGATCCGGATGCCTGCGCCCATGCGAGCGCAGGGGAGCCGAGCGGTACAGTGCTCGTTTCGAGCACGTTCGCTCATCTCTATTTACATGCCTCTATATATTTGCAGACATACATTTGCAACCTGCTCCTATCTTTAGACTTCTCATGTGACTATGTCACTGCCAGTAATACATATTGAATTTGTGTGTCCAGGATGCTGCTGTCTTTCCCTGCTCCCCTTCTGCATGCTTTCCTTTCTGGTCGGTTTCACACAAGCGTATTTAGTAAGAGAAATATGGTCCCTGTGTTCTGTATGCTTCTATTATGACATGGACCCATGGCATTATAATGATTTATAATACTGTGTTTTCCTGCCCAACCTGAACTCTAATAAACAAATCATTACAGTTGAGGTCAGGCAGGAACAAACAGCAATTATAAATCATTATAATGCCTTGGGTCCATGTCATAGGAGCAGCATTCAGGACGAGAAATACCTCAGACACTGAGCACTGAATACACTCATGTGAAATCTACAGCCTGTGCAAGTTGCCCTCCTTGGATGCTTTCCTATCTTTCCACACACTGATCTGTTGTGTACAACTTCCTTCCCCTCCCTGCTGCTCTCTCTAACACTGAGAGAAAGGAGGGAGAGAGCAAAGTCAGTAACAGGAGCATCGCTCTGACAGATTTATGATCAATTCAACAGCATCACCAGCTAGGTGAAGGACTTCCACACACTATGCATAAGCAAAGGAAACTTTTTAATGGTGACCATTTAGAACGCTGCACCGTCTTTCATTTAGGAAGCAAATGAACTAGAAAGCCTTAAATCTCCTCCCTTAAAAAGTGGAGAGGTTGAAGCAATAGGGCAGACAGAAGGACTTCAGATTCAGCTGCTCTTTTGGGGCTGGTAACAGCAGCCTGTATCCTGTGAATGCAGAGGGGCAAATTCCAGAGTTGATGACAATAACCTTCCCTTTTTTTTTTGACCGGCAGATTTGCTTATTCTCACGAACGCTTTGTTTTGGTAACGTGGACACGTACACAATGACAACACCGATGAAACTTCCTTCCTCAAACTGAATGAGGACATAAACCACTGGACTACATACAATTACTTTCATTACATTTTTTTGCTCTTACTTTAGCAGACATCTGCTTAGCTGTGAATGGAAACACTAGCCTATATGAAAAGGTGGAAACTTTTGAAAGGTGAAAATTTTTTGATCATGGCCAGTTAAACGCAGGCCTATTATTTACCATTTTCTATGCCTAGAAAATGGCCTAAATGTAAGACAGCAAGGAAGCGGTTTTACATCTAGAACGGGCGCAGAGAGGCCAGGTATAGGGGTTATTAAGAGCAGCAAATAAAAAGCCGGGCTTAAATGTACCCCATTGTCTTCTGTCTGTCCTCTACTTCTGGAAAACCTACCAAATGTACATTAGTACCAAGTAGGGGGTCAGAAAAAAGAAAGTATGAGACTGCGGGATTACAATACACAGAATTTGTTTGCTGTTACCATGGAGACACATTGTGTAACAGCTGTAGAATCAAAACGACAGGAAAGTTTTAATGAAAACCTATTGCATAGTTACTTCATTTTTTCACGTTAGACGTTATAAAAAATAGAAAAAGGGTTGCAAAGGAGGAATGATAATCTAATAAGAGATGAGCAAATTTCCTGTTATGAAATTCGTTCACGCTTCCTTTGTTGGTAAAAAGTGAACTGCGTTATGGATTCCATGATCTGATACCACGGACCATAATGCAATTCTATGACGGAATGCATAACGGAATGCCTTTAGACACATTCCCTTATTCATTCCGTCATAATAGAAGTCTAAGGGCTGCAAAGAGAATCCGTCCGGTCTTAGTGATGCAGGGGAGTCTTAACTGTCACAGTGCAGAGGGTGCAGCAGTTGCAGAGAGAGCAGAGCCTCTAGGTGTAATGTTAACGCCCCCGTTGCTCCTATTGGCTCATTTGCATATATTAAATTTTTTCTCAGCAACGCGGGGACATATGAACATGGGACCAACACAGATGTCTTCAGCTGCCAAGCGCACATGTAACAGGTCAGCCAGTGTCATAGGTACAAAACTGCTGACAGATGCCCTTTAAATTATTGCTCATTTTGAGCTTTTGAGCCGTTCCTATCAGTCTAAGGGTCCATTCACACGTCCTGTTTTTCTTTCCTGATCCAATCCGCAAATCATGCGGATAGGATGCTGATCCATTCATTTCAATGGGTCCTGAAAAAATGCAGACAGCACTCCGTATACTGTCCGCATCCGTTGTTCTGTTCCGATAGAGCTTGTCCTACTTTTGTCCGCATATGCGGTCCGTGGTCCCATTATAGTCAATCGGTCCGCAAAAAATGCGGATGATATGCGGAATGCATCAATATGTCATCCGCATATTATCCGCAATTGCGGATCCGTTTACAGGAAATAGAAAGAAATACCCTACCAACATATATTCCTCCTTCCTTTTTTATTTGCGGAGAAATGGAACGAATGCGGATGTACAATTGGTAAAAACGGAACGTTTTTTCGGAAACATGGATGCGGAAAAAACGGACCAAAAATCTGGAAAAGAAAAATACGCACGTGTGAATGAAGCCTTAGACAGCATTCTGCTAGGTACACAGATAGCTGTCCATCAGCAGGAATTTAAAGAGGACTTGTCACCAGATTTTTAATTTTTTTTCCCCTAAAATCAATACCTTATATACTGTAGTCTGCCTTCAGCTGATGCCATTTATTTTTTTTAATTGGCCCCTCTGTTGGGCCACTATGGTCACCACTCTTGCAACTAATTATGCTAATCGGTGGCAAAGTTACAGGGAGGAGGAGACCTCTGTTCTCCTCAAGGGGTGTCTTCTCCCTGTAGGTGAAATTGCGGACTGCTTCCCGGTTAGGAGATGAGCTGTTCTTGGGAAATCTTGGAAAATCTCTTGAGAACAGCCTACGTAAGCAAGTACTTACATGTGTAATATGTATAATATGTAAGAACTTGCTTACATAGCCTTTTTTGTGAGGCTCAGGGAAAAAGGCGGACTTCAAGTCTCCCAGAAGAGTTGGTATATCTCTTGGGCATTGAAAGAAGTTCCCTGGAAAGAAGCCTTCTATGAACTTTCAAGGTGTCCTCCAGGACTTTCATACTGATGGCCTCTCCTTGGAACTAAGTCATCACCATATGGGTGTGACTAACGGGACTCAATTCAATCGACTGTTTTTCAGCATCTCCAACGCCATAAACAGGTACAGGAACTGCACAGCTTCATCCACTATGGAGTGGCCAGGACTGGTTATTGCAGGGCTGCTCCCATCCACCTGAATGTGTAACCTGCCCCAGTCATTGTATAGTGAACGGAGCAGTGTAGTTCCCGTACCCGTTTCAGACTTCCTGCAGAACCTCACCTATCTGATAGGGCCGACATATCCTAAGGAATGGTCATTAATATAAAAGTCCTGGAGAACCCCTTTAACCACATAACTATTTTGCCCGAGTCCAGCTCGGGCAGTGTGAAAAGTAGCTAACTGGAGGGGGGAGGGCTGCTTTAGATGGTGATATCTCCTCAATGGTAGCAGCTAGAAACATGCAACTAATCTTGTATGATAGCTGAAGTCCAAGCAGAGGAGAAATTGCTGTTAGAAATAAAGTCGGGAATAATCACCTGTTTTTACTTTCATTTTCAGCTGCATTCACAGCATCCTGATTTCTATCAGTGATATCTTTCTCTGTCCTGAACATATTGCTGTTATTTTGGTATTGTCTGAAAGCTTGGAATGTCTGCTTTCAAACAAGATCAGTTGCATGTTTCATTTCAGGAGGTAGCAGCATCTAAAGCAGCCCTCTCCCCTCCAGTTACCTACTTTTCCCACTGCTGGAGCTGTGGGGTTAATTGTATGTGGTGCCCGGATGCTGCATCATCAGACTGAGTCCCTGGTGCCAAAGGGGGTGTGGCCAGATATAAAGAGGGGTGTGGTTATGTACAGCACGCTATTGACCTTCAGGATGGATAATATTCTCCTATTAGTAAGAAAGAGGATAACATGAAGTTCCAGTATCCAAACTTTCCTCCAGGGGTCTCAAGGGGTACGATGACTACATCAGCCTGGGATCTAGTTTTCCGATGACCCTTGCAGCGCTCCCTCCTCCATTAAAGTAGCTCAGAAAGGTTATAAAGGGTTATTTCCACCATATAAAGTGAAGGTATACAGCTAGGAAATTACATCACTTTAGGATTGTGGCAGGTCCGACCTCTGGGACCACCACTGATCCTGGGAACAAAGGAGCAACGGCAACTGTACCTCCAGGTGGATGGAGGACCACCATGTAGGGAAATCATGGAAGAGGTCCCAGTGTTATGGTCCAGGAATGGTGGGGTTCCCAGCAGTTGGTCCCTCACCGATCATAAGCCATTGCTTATTATCACTGGCATTATGTATAACCTTCATCATTGGCAGTGAAAGTGTCGAAGGGCGTAATCACAATAACAGGCAATTCATTAATTCTCCATAGCTTCTAGTAACTGAAACTATTTGCCATCAGGAGGTTTAGCTGTTTACAGACTATGGGGTGGATCTGCGGAATGTGTGTTCTCGCCCGGCTGCTTCTTGGCATACCAAACCAGCGTCCGCTCCAGACTTACACACCTAGTAAAAACATCCTTAGTAAACAGGGAGCGTCACCGGTGTAGTAGAATGTAATAGGGAGGACACGTGTGGTCCCAAATTCTTCACAATGAGACGGGAAACTATATGCGCAGTTTCTGATGGACCTGTTTGTAGATGTTCCGCGTCCACAGATGAGCTGCACGTGCACAAATACCGCAGCCCTGACCCCCGAGATTAGACACTAGGGACCAAAATAAAGGATATAGACACCTATATATAGCTACCTTCACGCTTGCGTTGTTAATTCCAGTATTGAGATCCGGCAGAGGATTTCAATACCGGAATTGAAATGATCCGTTTTGATTTTGCACATCAGGATGCATCCATTCCGCTAGGATGTGGGTTTTGTGAAATAATTTAAAAAAATAAAAATAAAAAAATGGCTGAAAGTCAATGGGTGACTTCTATTTTTAGGATCCGTTTTTATGACCGGACACAAACTCACAGCTTGCAGCGATTTTGTGTCCAGTCACAATACGGAATGCTGGAACGGGAGACATCCTGATCCATCCTGAACAGATCTCTTTCCATTCAGAATGCATGAGGACCAAAAGGAAACATTTTTTCCGGTACTGAGATCCTCTGCCAGATCTTGATACCGGAAAACAACAACGCAGGTGTGAAAGTACCTTTACACTCGTTCTCCAGGATTTTCTGAAAATTCTGGGGTCTTCAGACCGTGTGGAGGAAAGATTGCTTCTTCTGCACTTACCCCTTCGCCCAATAGACACCGTTTCTGCTGTGGGCTCTTGCACTTGGGTCCCAACCAGCTGTGTTCCCGAATCTTCCTGTTCAGCTACATTTATAGTGGCATCGGGGGTGCAACGAAGGCGTGAGTACAGAAGAGATGATCTTTCCTCCACAGGGTCTGAAGATTCCAGGATTTTCAGAAAAACCGGGAAGCAGTGGTGGAACACAGTCTCTTGATGCCCCAGCCAGGAGTTTCAGGAACTGATCTACCACTGCCCCGCAAATGGTGGTCGCCTACTGAGCCTTCCTCCTTCTGTCATTAAAGGGGTTTTGCCATCACATACAATGGGGGCATATCGTTAGGATCTGCCCCCATTGTCCGATAGGTGCCGGTCCCAACTCTGGGACCCGCACCTATAACAAGAACGGAGTGGGGAAATAAATGGAGGTCACACTGCGAATGCACAGCCGCCCTCCATTCATTTCAATAGGGCCGCACAAAAATAGCCGAGCGCCAGGTCGGCTATTTCCATCTGTCCCATAGAATTGAATGAGAGCAAGAGCCGTGCTTGCTGTGTGCTCCCATTCACTTGTATGGGAGCAGTGCTTAGTGGTGGACAGTCAGCTCTCCCCGCTCCATTCTCCTTGTAGGGACCTGCACCTATCAGACAATGGGGGCATATCCTAGCGATATACCCCCAATTGTCTATGATGGGAATACGCCTTCAAGTAGTAGCAGATGGAAGGCACCATGATGCCAAAATGAAACTACACTGTCGTCAGTAACAATGGAGACTATAGGACTGCAGGGGGAGCGGTATACACAAAACGGTTGGCGAATTTATTTGTTTCTTGTCGTTTTCCCTGTGACTACACTACAAATGGCTTCATCTGGAAGCCTCGCGCTCACTTTTTGTTCATCAAGGTGGAAAACGCTGTAATACAACGGCAATTCCAGAGGGAAAAAAAATATATATACCGTACGGAAAACGTCTTTTAAGCCGGAAATAAAACAGAACTTGTTTGAGACTCTGAATCATCTAATTATCCAAAATTACATAAAAAAGTAGATGTGGAATATTAAGCAGAGCTAAGAAATGAAAAAGAGCCCTTACCCTAGGACCAAGGACACAAGACAAATATTGCATGGCACCAAAAATCCTCACTGATCGGCAGCACATCGCCCGTATAAAACATGGATGATTGTAAGAACGACTGAGGAGGTGAATGCTGCATGGAAATCAGTAGCTGCTCTCCATACGCCTGTGCAAAAGGTCCGAAGTTATTGTGGAATAACAGTACCATCTTAAAGGGACGCAAACAAATATCACATAGTAAAAGCCCATACCTGAATATTTTATGCAAATTTTCTGGTTTTCTGGATGTAATTTTTAAAGTCCCTTCCTGGTTTCTACTTCCTGTCGTGGTTCTTTCATTTCCCGGACTTTCAGTACAGCCTCGCTCAACCTTCTCACTCAGACCATTCACTTCAGCCAGAGAGGGAAGCGAATGATTGGCTGAATTAGAGAATCACACTAAGGGCTCATGTACACGACCGTTGTTCCACAAATTGCGGATCTGCAAAACGCGGCTGCTGGGCCCTTTCGATAGGCATTTTGTGGAAAGGAACAGCTGGGCCCTAATAGAACTATCCTATCCTTGTCTGTAAGGCCTCATACACACGACCATATCTATTTTGCAGTCTGCAAAAAATACGGATGACGTCCGTGTGCATTCCGTATTTTGCGGAACAGCTGGCCCCTAATACAACAGTCCTATCCTTGTCCGTAATGCGGACAATAACAGGACAGGTTCTATTTTTCTGGGGAACGGAAATACGGACATACAGAAGCGGAATGCACATGGAGTACCTGCCTTTTTTTTTTTTTTTGCAGACCCATTGAAATGAATGGTTCCGCATACAGTCTGCAAAAAAAAAAAAAAAATGGAATGGACAATAACAGGACAGGTTCTATTTTTTTGTGAAATGGACATGTGAACATTTCCGTTTTTTGCGGACCCACTGAAGTGAATGATTCCAAATATGGGCCGCCAAAAAAAAAAAAACCCACTAAGACACAGAAACAAAATACGTCCATGTGTATGAGCCCCAAGGGTGCATTCACACGACTACGAGGCCTAGCAGCTTCTCAAACAACTGATTGGCAGGGGTCCTGGGTGTTGGACACCCACTTATCAGATACTGATGACCTATCCAGAGAACAGTTAAAAAACCCTGGAAAATCCCTTTAAGTGTATCTGGCTGAAATACTCCTTTAAAGAACTCCCGCAAAACTTTTTATTCTCTGACCTGTTAGAAAGGTGCATGATATAATCTGTAGTGAATGTCATTTTCTTATCAGTGACTGTTTCTGTGAGTAAAAACCTCTCTTCTTATTGTAGCTGGGTCATGTGACCAACTCCCTGACCTCCAACTGACCCAGGACAGAAAGCCAGTAACTGCTCTATTCATTCCTATGGGAGCCTCACTTTCAGTCTCATAGGAATACATAGAGAATTAGACTTCCTGTCCACACATAAGTCTATGTGTGAGTTGGTGAGTCTAATTGCTGGTCACATGACACAGATAAGAAACTTCAGGATGATATAAGTCAAAAATTCAGACACTGGTAAGAAAATGACATTCACTACAGTTTACATCATGTACATTTCTAGCAGGACATGGAATAAAATTTTTGTCGGGAGTTCTTCTTTAAGGCTCATGTACACGAACAAGTGCCGGCCAGGCCCATGGTGCAAACCACAAATGAACGGGCACTGACAGTGGGGCCGTCGTATGCGGACGCAGGAGCCATGCACTACTTTTTGGCAGTGCTGAGGCACGTACAGGAACCCCAAGGAAGCACTCCAAAGTACTTCCTCAGGGTTGCGTGCCTCCGTTCTGTACTTCACCTTCCGTATTGCGGACCCATTTAAGTGAACGGGTCTGCATCTGTTATGCGGTGCACAAGTGGCCAGTGCCAGTATATTGCAGACCTGCTGTTTACGGGTTGCAATACGGGCACGGCGGGGTGTATGAGACTTTAATATGCATGGTGCTTTGTGCTTGCGACAAGACTGAACCTAAAAGTCAAAAGAGGAAAGCAGACATTAAAAATGGTGTCATACGTCCCTATGTACACTAAGGGAAAGAATGTCATATACATATCTTAAAATAAAAGGGGAAGCAGAATATTGAAATACAGGAAATCCACGTGGTTCTAGTTTCCATGTAAACGCACCATATGCGGCAGCGCACGTGTTCATAAGAACTGAAACCGCACTATTAATAAAAAGTTACAGCTGGGCTAAGTTTAGAGCGGAAAGCCTTCTCGCATCACAGAGCACAACGCAGATCATAAGCTGTGCTCAAGG
The DNA here is from genome assembly GCA_900303285.1 of Rhinella marina. Taxonomy (NCBI): domain Eukaryota; kingdom Metazoa; phylum Chordata; class Amphibia; order Anura; family Bufonidae; genus Rhinella; species Rhinella marina. The sequence continues at coordinate 81,760 of ONZH01020187.1, forward strand.
ACCGTAAAAGGGGTTAAAAATGGGAGAAAAAGGCAAAATATCTCAATATGGAACAAAAAAAAAACAAAACATAGCAACATTAAAGGGTCTGTCACATGACGACACCGGACTGTACGTCCTATGAAGGCAAACGGAGACCCTGGAGGTTGGTCCCATCTGACATGAGCGACTACCATTCTGGAGGACTCCTGCAATTCATGCATTACAAGAAGAGCCATTTATCTAAAGGGCCGCAGCGTCCACCAGTGAAATCAGCTGCTTGCCCGAGGAGGGGGGGGGGGATGCTATATTGTAACGGGTTCACGAATAAACACAAAATAAGGCGGAAACAAAAACAGAAAATAGAACTAAAATGATATAATGTTTTCCCCACATTCTCCCATCACTCAGATACCTTTGCCCTACTTTACTCCTATGTTGGGGATTCGACTGAAACGGACTTCAATTGCCATCCGATTCTGTCATAGGCCTCAGCAAAAATAGTCTCATTTGCATTTCTTAGGGGAGGCAGTCAGGCTAGATTCACACACAGTATTTTGGGCAAAGAAAAAACCTAACGCGGAATCTGTATTAGGCTTTTTTTTCATGCATTTGTTTCGTTTTGTTTGGTTTTTTTTAACATGGTTTTAGTAACGATTCTCATTCCTGGACATTTTCAATGGAATTCTGGATGTGGAACCAGGTCAAGAACGGACAGGAGACTTCTTTATTTTCACAATGTTGTTGAACTCAAAGGGGAAGTTCTGCATGGATTTTTGGTGCGGAATCCACTGCAAAATCCTCTCCCACAAAACTCTGTAGGGCAGATTTACTAAGACTGGCTTTTTAGGTCAGTCTTAGGCTCCATTCACACGTCCTGTTTTTCTTTCCTGATTCGATCCTGATCCTGATCTGGATCCATCCATTTCAATGGGTCCTGAAAAAAATCAGGATCGAATCAGGAAAGAAAAACAGGACGTGTGAATGGAGCCTTAGTCTACTTTCACACTTGTGTTTTTGTCTGATCCGGCAGGGCTCGGCAAAAACGCTTCCATTACAGATAATACAACCGTCTGCATCCGTTCTGAATGGATCCAGTTGTATTATCTTTAACATAGAGAGATCCGTCATGAACTCCACTGTAAGTCAATGGGGGACAGAACAGTTTTCTATTGTCAGAGAAAACAGATCCTGCTTTGCTCCGCATCCCATGCTTGCAGCGGTTTTCTGTCCGGTATGCGAATGCAACCATTTAGTTTTGTCCCCATTGACAATAAATGGGGACAGAATGGAAGCGCTTTTCTCTGGTATAGAGATCCTCTGCCGGATCTCAATACTGGAAAAGGAAAACGCAGATGTGAAAGTGGCCTTAGTTTTCCCCTCAGCGCTGCCGCTAGATACGTCTAATTAATGACGAGGCACGCGCCTCATCTTAAATTAGGCGCATCTGTGGCAGTCTGTGCGCCTGGAGTAAAAACTACGCCAACCCTTGGGTGGCGTAGTTTTTAGCTTACATTTGCGCCTGTTTCCAGGAGTAAATGTAAGTAAATTTGCTGGGGCTGGAGCCCCAGCCCTGCCCCTGCCCTATCCCTGTCACATCCAACTGTGGTGCAAAACCGGCCGTGTGCCAAAATTGTGTCGCACAGCCGAACAGAAAAGAGGAATTACAACACTTTTAACATCTAAAGTCCATTAGTAAATGAGCCCCTGTGAGAACCTAGTCTAATGACTTCCAGACCACTGGGCAGCAACAAAAGATGTCTCCGGCCAGTGCCTGACTGTGCAGATGACGACTTCTGCTGCCACCAAGGACCCCGATGCCCATGCAGCTGAGCATTTAGGGCACTTTTACACTCATTTTTCTTACAGTCCATAGGATCCACACAATATAACTAAGAGCACTGCCCCATAGAAGATTGCAGACACATCCCAGACATACCTGTGTGCACTGTGTGTATTACATGTCACATCCCAGACATACCTGTGTGCACTGTGTGTGTATTACATGTCACATCCCAGACATACCTGTGTGCACTGTGTGTGTATTACATGTCACATCCCGGATATACCTGTGTGCACTGTGTGTGTATTACATGTCACATCCCGGATATACCTGTGTGCACTGTGTGTGTGTATTACATGTCACATCCCAGACATACCTGTGTGCACTGTGTGTCTGTATTACATGTCACATCCCGGATATACCTGTGTGCACTGTGTGTGTGTATTACATGTCACATCCCAGACATACCTGTGTGTACTGTGTGTCTGTATTACATGTCACATCCCAGACATACCTGTGTGCACTGTGTGTCTGTATTACATGTCACATCCCAGACATACCTGTGTGCACTGTGTGTGTGTATTACATGTCACATCCCAGACATACCTGTGTGCACTGTGTGTGTATTACATGTCACATCCGAGATATACCTGTGTGCACTGTGTGTGTGTGTATTACATGTCACATCCGAGATATACCTGTGTGCACTGTGTGTGTGTGTATTACATGTCACATCCCAGACATACCTGTGTGCACTGTGTGTGTGTATTACATGTCACATCCCAGACATACCTGTGTGCACTGTGTGTCTGTATTACATGTCACATCCCAGACATACCTGTGTGCACTGTGTGTCTGTATTACATGTCACATCCCGGATATACCTGTGTGCACTGTGTCTGTATTACATGTCACATCCCGGATATACCTGTGTGCACTGTGTCTGTATTACATGTCACATCCGAGATATACCTGTGTGCACTGTGTGTGTGTGTGTATTACATGTCACATCCCAGACATACTTGTGTGCACTGTGTGTGTATTACATGTCACATCCCAGACATACCTGTGTGCACTGTGTCTGTATTACATGTCACATCCCAGACATACCTGTGTGCACTGTGTGTGTGTATTACATGTCACATCCCAGACATACCTGTGTGCACTGTGTGTGTGTATTACATGTCACATCCCAGACATACCTGTGTGCACGGTGTGTGTGTATTACATGTCACATCCCAGGCATACCTGTGTGCACTGTGCGTCTGTATTACATGTCACATCCCAGGCATACCTGTGTGCACTTTGTGTCTGTATTATGCCCCTTTAACACGTGCGGGAGACTCGCACGTCTCCCACAACGCATCTACAGGGCTGGACTCAGCACTGACAGGGATCGCATAGCATTATATGCACGTGTGAAAGGGGCATTACATGTCCAGGAAAACCACTCCCAAGTGCCCAGCTCTGCTGCTGATGAGGGGAGGGCTGCTTTAGCTGCTCATATCTTGGGATTGGTAGCATATAGAAAAATGGTTGTGACCTTGTTTGAAAGCTGGCATTCCAACCTTTCAAACAATACCAGAATCATATCCATTATATCCAGTATATCAGAAGATATAGCTGTTAGAAATTGAGTCAGGAGAAAAAGCTGTTTTTACTTTCACTTTCAGCCGGGCACTTGGGAGCTGTTTTCCTGCAGAATAAAAGTGTTTTTTCTGGACATGTAATACAGACACACAGGTATGTCTGGGATGTGTCTGCAATCTTCTGTGGGGCAGTGCTGTTGGGTATATTGGTGAAAATTAGGTGACAGACTCCCTTCAAATTAACATCATTCTTTTACAGGATGCCTCGGTCTCACACACTTTTGGCCTCCATGGGACGAATCAGGGTCTCTACATATATTTACATCCCTGTGCAAATGACCAGTGGACTACAAATCGCAGCAAGACAGCAGCCATCCTGGGGTAGTCGCTGGTTTTCCGTGTAAGAACTTCACACCTTCCATGGTTCTGGATCCAGAAAGGACTTGAACATCAGACGTTAGCTTGTTGCACTTGCAGCTATGGTGGGGTGTGAAAAATTGTTTAGGGGGTTATCCTATTGAAGAAGGGGGGTCCATGAGCTGATTTCAGGTATAAGAGCATTGTGGGGGTCATCTGCTATTAGGAAGGTGGGTGGTTATCCACTATATTTGTATCGTTTATGTTTAGAGGACTTCAGTAGTAATTCTATTCCTACAATATGACGGTGCATCTCTCACTACCTGGCAGTGTTACAACCCCCCCCTTCCCCAGAGTACTTATTACACATGTGCCCGGCCCAGCATTTTGGAATTCTCCAGTTATAGATTCAATTTCGTAGTCAACATATTTCCTGGCAAGGAGATCTCTGCCAAATCCTATGGGCATAGTCTGACCTGGCATGTCTCCCTATCCCATGACTGCCACCTGTTCCCCCGCGCTTTACATTATAAGGTTTCACTGCCACGTCGGCGGTGCACTGTGCCAAACAGCTAATAAATCTGACATTGGTTAACCTTTCCACCGCGGCTTTCAGGTTAAAAGGAAAACATCCTTTATAGCAGCGATTTGCATCGGCTGCAGGACAATGGTGGCCATACATGAGGACAGCCACGACTCCCATGTAACATACAGTTTTGGTTTGGAGGAGGATGCATGTTGTTTCAGTCGGCGGTTGAAGAGATAAGTGACTGCCAGAAACATAGTGCCGCTTATCCTGTAGGGGGATGGATGGGCAGTAGGGCTGAAACGATTATTCGATGTAATCAAGTAATTCGACACAAAATAACATCTTGGTGCAAATTCTTCGGGGATTTGTTTGTGTCATGTGACCAAGGAGCAGGAGTGAAGCGCTTGCTATTACTCACCGCTCCGTGGTCACCCGCCGGCTCGCGCTGCACTTTCAGCCCTGAAACATTGTCAGGACATAGTACACATATGCGTGCTCTATGACCTGACGCTGGGTGACGTCAGACCGACAGTGCAGCGCGTGGTGAAGAAGGAGGAGTGGAGAGGCGCCCCTACAGGAGAGGCAAGTATTTTGTTTCACTGGTGCTGGGGACATGGTAAGGAGGGGCAGCTGGTGGCACTGGGGGTGGCTGATGGCATATAGGACTGATGGCACGGGGGGGTGGGGTCGTCTGATGACTTTTTATAAAGGTAAACATTCTTTTGATTAGTTATTTCTTATTAGAGTACTCGATTAATCATTGGCTTAATCAATAGATTACTTGACTAAAATTAAACTAAAATTAAATTTTACTAAAATTAAATCCAACAATTATATTCCCGCCTGGGAAATACTGGATTGCTCACATTTACGAGTCAAGCGGGAATCAGACGGAACAGGTCAATCACTAGTGACACATCCAATCAATATGGAACCTCACAAAGTGACTGAACAAGCAGCACCCCTATGGTAAATGATCCCCATAGTTTTTGGATTCTTATCTATAGCACATGGAGTCAGAATAAGGACTGAATGCCAAATCAGACTCCTGAAGGAGGTTTGAGTCCAAGAGAATGGATACTGTAGCCCACAGTAGAGGGACGCTCCAGGACAAACTCTGCGTGTCTTGTACGTGCCAGCTACGACTCCCGTAAGGTGCTGCACGAGGAAAGCTGTGTCGGCTCCTCCACAATGTGCAAACAGAAAAATATATATATACACTCACCGGCCACTTTATTAGGTACACCTGTCCAACTGCTCGTTAACACTTAATTTCTAATCAGCCAATCACATGGCGGCAACTCAGTGCATTTAGGCATGTAGACATGGTCAAGACAGTCTCCTGCAGTTCAAACCGAGCATCAGTATGGGGAAGAAAGGTGATTTGAGTGCCTTTGAACGTGGCATGGTTGTTGGTGCCAGAAGGGCTGGTCTGAGTATTTCAGAAACTGCTGATCTACTGGGATTTTCACGCACAACTATCTCTAGGGTTTACAGAGAATGGTCCGAAAAAGAAAAAACATCCAGTGAGCGGCAGTTCTGTGGGCGGAAATGCCTTGTTGATGCCAGAGGTCAGAGGAGAATGGGCAGACTGGTTCGAGCTGATAGAAAGGCAACAGTGACTCAAATTGCCACCCGTTACAACCAAGGTAGGCAGAAGAGCATCTCTGAACGCACAGTACGTCGAACTTTGAGGCAGATGGGCTACAGCAGCAGAAGACCACACCGGGTGCCACTCCTTTCAGCTAAGAACAGGAAACTGAGGCTACAATTTGCACAAGCTCATCGAAATTGGACAGTAGAAGATTGGAAAAACGTTGCCTGGTCTGATGAGTCTCGATTTCTGCTGCGACTTTCGGATGGTAGGGTCAGAATTTGGCGTCAACAACATGAAAGCATGGATCCATCCTGCCTTGTATCAACGGTTCAAGCTGGTGGTGGTGGTGTCATGGTGTGGGGAATATTTTCTTGGCACTCTTTGGGCCCCTTGGTACCAATTGAGCATCGTTGCAACGCCACAGCCTACCTGAGTATTGTTGCTGACCATGTCCATCCCTTTATGACCACAATGTACCCAACATCTGATGGCTACTTTCAGCAGGATAATGCGCCATGTCATAAAGCTGGAATCATCTCAGACTGGTTTCTTGAACATGACAATGAGTTCACTGTACTCAAATGGCCTCCACAGTCACCAGATCTCAATCCAATAGAGCATCTTTGGGATGTGGTGGAACGGGAGATTCGCATCATGGATGTGCAGCCGACAAATCTGCGGCAACTGTGTGATGCCATCATGTCAATATGGACCAAAATCTCTGAGGAATGCTTCCAGCACCTTGTTGAATCTATGCCACGAAGAATTGAGGCAGTTCTGAAGGCAAAAGGGGGTCCAACCCGTTACTAGCATGGTGTACCTAATAAAGTGGCCGGTGAGAGTATTCCTCTGCATCCAAACAGTAAAATCAACCATTCTTTATTTCATCTCTTTGAAGTGTACAGCAGTGCAGTAGAAAAACGCCAACGTGTTTCAGATGAAACAGATCCCCCTTAGGGCTCATGCACACGGCTGTTGCCCGGCCGTGGCCGTATTGCTGCCCGCATACTGCGGGTCCGCAATACACGGGCACCGGCCATGTGCACCCCGCATCGCTGACCTATTCACTTCAATGGGTCCGCAATCACGGAGATGCGGAACGGAGGCACGGATCGGAACACCGCGAAAGCTTTACAGAGTGCTTCCGTGGTGTTTCTGTCCGTGCCTCCACACCGCAAAAAAGTAGTGCATGCAGTACTTTTTTGCGGTGCGGACCCCATTCAAGTGAATGGGTCGACGATCACAATGCGGTGGCCCCACTGTCAGTGCCCGTGCGTTGTGGACCGCAAATTGCACTGACAGCTCACGTTCGTGCGCATGAGCCCTTAGACACGGCAAGTCATGCCATGACGAAGGCCTCAGGCAGATGACAGTTGTTTGGGTCCGCATTCACTTCAACGGGGCCGCACAAGATGCGGACAGCACACAAAGTACATCCGTTGCTCCGCAAAAAAAAAAAATAGAACATGTCCTATTTTTGTCCGTTTTGCGCAAATTGCGGAATGCACACGGCCAACAGCCATGTTTTTTTTTGCGGATCCACAATTTGCGGACCGCAAAACACGGCATGGCCGCGGGCACGAGGCCTAAGGATGATCTGTTTCATCTAAAACACGTTGGTGTTTTGCTACTGCACTGCTGTACGTTTTAAAGAGGATCCTTTCTCTCGACCATATACCATTCCTCTGAGGATCCTTTCACTGGGGCCGACAGAGCGAGCAGTGATCGGGAGTCAGGAGTGTTCATTCCCAATTATTAACCGCACTTATATGCAGCAATGATCGCTGCTGTATGGAGATGAAGGATCGTTACTACGATTGTTCATCCCTATATGATGCTGTTGTTTGGGAATTTTGCTGCTGCGTGAAACATGCGATAACTTGACAAATGAGACCACGCTCGTAAGTCAGGTCATCAGATCTCCCCCCCAATCCTCTGCCTTTGCTCTCCATACACAATATATTACAACACGGAGAACGCTCTTGAGAAGCGGTTAAACAGGCAGCGCCAACCTCTGCCCAGTAGAAGACAAATGTCGCTACAGAATGAAAATATCAACGAAGGAGCCCGAGGGTAGGATCCGTCTCCTGCCATTATATTCCATGGAGCTGCGGATATTAGGAACTAACGGGTCTGTCTTGATCGGGGCTCACAGTCTCGGTTCTTCTCCTTCAGTACACGTCCTCCCAGGGGGCATATACTGTGCTGTAAATAGACAACACGCGGTATGATCACAGCCTTGGGGGTACGTAGATATAATTAGGTTGAGTATCCGGTATGTGGCTGAGAAACACTGATCGAGGCAATTTCCTTACGAGAAGCAGCCGGCAGCAACTGAATAAATAAGTGGAAGGAGCACAATCGCCGCGGGCACTTCTTCCACCTCCTTGGCCTGCGCCATTTACTGCACGTTGACAAATTAGAGGCATCGGAGCTCCAAGATGGCGGCTGCCCCCTGGTGTCACTGTACACAATAATGGGAGCTTACGATAGTTGGATGACTGGTGGGAGAGAGATTCTATGGTTATGCCGTAACACCAGCACCTGCAAAGCGCTACGATGGGAGTGGCGGCATTAAAAAGAAAAAGCGCCAAGATGGCGGATTCATATCTGCAACATTTCAGTGCAATTTGCACATAGCTTGTCTACGTTGAAAAAAAATAGATAGTCCTTAAAGGGTTTGTCCAAAAACGGGGAAGGGGGCTTATGGCCACCACCCACACAGACACACACACACACACAGATCCCGTTTGAAATTGCCACAGCCAATAACTGGTCATGATGGTGACTGGATTCCCTTGCGTCATGTGACAATTTGTCAAGACTTAAAGGGTTTCTGTCACCAGTTTTTTCGGTGTGAATCAGGCTGACATTAGAGATGTGCTAATGTCACCTGATTCCAAATATATATTTGTTTTATTTACTGGTGCCCCCATTTTTATATAAAATGAACTTTTATTTTATGCTAATAAGGCCTCTAGGTGCAAGGGGCGTTACCCCTGCTCCTAGAGGCTCTGTTAATTGACAGGACCAGGCAGAGAAGAAACACTCCATTCACCATAGTTTGCAAGGACCTTCAATGATGTCATGACCATGTGATCAGTCACATGGTTTAGGAGGAGACAGGCTGTCTGTGTGATCTGAACCATGTGACTGATCACATGGTCATGACATCATTGAAGGTCCTTGCAAGCTATGGTGAATGGAGTGTTTCTTCTCTGCCTGGTCCTGTCAATCAACAGAGCCTCTAGGAGCAGGGGTAACGCCCCTTGCACCTAGAGGCCTTATTAGCATAAAATAAAAGTTCATTTTATATAAAAATGGGGGCACCAGTAAATAAAACAGATATATATTTGGAATCAGGTGACATTAGCACATCTCTAATGTCAGCCTGATTCATACTGAAAAAACTGGTGACAGAAACCCTTTAAGTGGATCCAGTGATCGGCTGTAGTGATGTCAAACTGGAAGTTTACAGTGAGGGAGCCCAGAGGAGCATCACAGGCCTGGAGGAGAAGGAGCGGGGAGGCCAGTGCCAGGAGGGGGTTAGCCAACCCTCCTCCATTCTCGCATAACCCCTTTAAGGCTATTCCATATGGGCAAAACAAAATGAGTCAGGGTCGGTTCTGAGAAAAACTGATGGTTTTATATGCAAGTTTAATCAGTTGTATCTGCAATTGCTTCAGTGCTTCTGTTTTGTTCCTCGCAATCAGTTTTCAATGTATTTTCCACACGATGAAGAATAACGCTGAATACCTTCTAGCAAACATCAGTGAAAAACTCACTGTATCCCATTCATTTCTATGGGGCCAATATAGAAGATGCTGCAATGTTTCCTGAAAGCAAAGATGATGCATGAAAAACGGCGCTTGTGCACAGACGTATCGAAATGAGTCCGGATACAGTCCGGAAGCTCCGAGTTCATTACATACATTGCATCCGGACGGGAAAACTCGCTCATGAGAAAGAGGCCTAGAGCATGTGACCACTGCGGCCAATCACAGGTCTCAACGGTATCCGCAATGAGACCCAGCAAACGACTGCAACGGTGACGAGAAGTAAAACAATCTGCACGCAACCTTCTCAACTTTTAAGACTTCCGTTTGCTGCCGGTGAATGGAAACGTTCTTAGAGAAACTTCACGTCACTGTTATCTTTGCGTTCTTCTGATCCGTCAGAAGAACAGAAAAATAAAGACCCAAAAAAAAAAAAACGGATCCCAAGATTCGTTTTTGTTTTGTTTCTAGAAGGGAAAAAACAAGCTATTTATTCCCGTCTAAAAAAACGGATCTCAAGTGGAAATGGCTCAAACAGATGCCAAATGTGCCTAACTGAGGCTCAGGATCCGTTTTTTCTTTTTTTGGAGGTGAGCAACAATGCTTCGATTCACTGACAGTAAGCAGAGATATTGAAAATGGTGACAACATGGATTCATTGAACAGATTCATTAGGACGTTTCAGAACATTTCTCAAAGAACGGTGCAGACGGCGGAAATTAAAGCAATGGCGTTCAGACCACTGCTGATTCGTTGCTGGTAAATTGTCTGATAGTTTACGGCTCTTGGTGATTGATGCGCCGACATTCACTGTCAACATCTGACAACTGGTAGTACAAATTATATTTAATAAAAAATAAGTCATCATACTGAGTAGAGCGCAGACTCCCATTGATACCCACATGAAACTGGAGACGGTGCTCAGAAGAGAACCCAAAATCTGCAGGACTGGGTAGAGACTTCCATGAGACAGCTTTAGCAGTTTTCTTACTGGGGATATAGTGATTTTTTTTTCTAAAGGTCATCTGTCAGCAGTTTTGTCCCTATGACACTGGCTGACCTGTTACATGTGCACTTGGCAGCTGAAGACATCTGTGTTGGTCCCATGTTCATGTGTTCCCGCATTGCTGAGAAAAATGATGTTTTAATATATGCAAATGAGCCTCTAGGAGCAACGGGGGCGTTACCATTACACCTAAAGGCTCTGCTCGCTCCACAACTGCTGAGCACTCTGCACTTTGATAAGGTTAGATATGATGACATTTTCACTGCCTGGTCCTGCCAATCAAGTGCAGAGGGTGCGGCAGTTGCAAAGACAGCAGAGCCTCTAGGTGTAATGGTAACGCCCCCGTTGCTCCTAGGGGCTCATTTCCATATATTAAAACTTAATTTTTCTCAGCAACGCGGGCACAAATGAATATGGGACCAACACGGATGTCTTCAGCTGCCAAGAGCACATGTAACAGGTCAGCCAGTGTCATAGGTACAAAACTGCTGACAGATTACCTTTACTAATGTCTCACAGATCATTAAAGGAGTTCTCCGGGAATTAAGAAAGTGAAAATACTTAAATATTACTTTATTATAAATATATTCCTAAATACCTTTCATTAGTTATAATGGCTCGTTTTGTCTAAGGACCAATCATCAGGGGAAACAAAATGGCTGCCGTCCTATTAGTACACACAGAACCTGTCCTAATTACACAGGAGGACAAGTTACTTCACTACACTGAGATAAAGAGCTGCCTCACCCTTCTCTCTGCTCTGCTTGTCAGGGATTATGTTCCTGAATATAGTTGATAAGAAATTTAGCCAACTCTCTGGGGAATTTAGATCAAAAGTGACAAGAAGTACAGAGAGGACGGACAGGACAGACTGGTAATGTGTTGCTATGGTAATGGAGACTGTATACAAGTGCTGCTGCTCATTATCCCCACCCTCCTCTCTGTACTTCATGTCTCCTTATCATTTCCATTCCCAAAGAGCAGAGAGGAGGATGAGGCAGCTCTTTACCTCAGTGTTGTGAAGTAACTTGTCCTCCTGTGTGATTAGGACAGGTTTTGTGTGTACTAATAGGGCGGTGGCCATTTTGTTTCTCCTAGTGATTGCTCTGTAGATATAACGAGCCATTATAACTAATGAAAGGTACCGTGTTTCCCCGAAAGTAAGGCCCTGTCTTACATTAAATTTACCCCCAAAAGTCCCACCCTGCCTTACTTTCGGGGAGGCCTTACATTAGACAAAAAAAAATGACACTTTTTTTAACAATAAAATTGACATTTAATAACAGGCTGAACAGTACTACTGTGCCCCCATCAGACCTCAGATCAGCGTACTGTGCCCCCATCAGACCTCACATCAGCCTACTGTGCCCCCATCAGACCTCAGATCAGCGTATTGTGCCCCATCAAACCTCAGATCTGCATATTGTGCCCCCATCAGACCTCAGATCAGCGTATTGTGCCCCCATCAGACCTCAGATCAGCCCACCCAGCCACATAAGATAAAAATAAAAAACCTCTCTTACCTGTTCTGCGCTGCGGCTGCCCTCCGGTCCACGCTCCGCTCTCTTCCCTGGCCCGCGCACACTATGACCTGACGCTGCGTGCAGCGTCAGGTCATAGTGCGCGCCGCCAGGGAAGAGAGCAGAGCGCGGACCGGAGGGCAGCCGCAGCGCAGAACAGGTAAGTAAGATTTTTTATTTTATGGGCCCCCTTGAGTCACTGGGCCCGGAGCCGTCGCCCCCCCTGCCCCCCCGGTAGCTACGCCACTGAGCCGGCCACAAGAAGCCCGCAGGCAGGCGAGTATGAACACATTCCCCAGCCACCCCCCACCATAGACGGCCTTACATTCCTCACAGACCCCCCCCCGATAGCGGCCTTACAATCGGGGGTGCCTTACATTGGAGAACCCTAGGCACCCCCCTACCCTGCCTTACTTTCGGGGGGGTCTTATATTCGGGGAAACACGGTATTTGCGAATATATTTATCATAAAGTAATATTTAAGTATTTTCATTTTCTTAATTCCCAGAGAACCCCTTTAATATATAATTACAATAAAAAGCCCCAATATTTGCTGCAGTTTACGCCCTCTATACGCCCGGTTGTGGTATATGGACATCATGGGGGGGGGGGGGGGTGTCAACCGACTGGAAGCTTTCTCTATAAGCCAAGGTAGAAAACTGCAAGGCCACAACTTACATAGTGCAGTCTGCCGAAGCGTCGCACTGCCGCCCATCAGTTGTGGCCACTGCAGGGAAAACGACCAGCTGTAACCAATCCACTCCATAAAGCAAGGGTTAAACTTGCCACAGGCGAGCCGGGTCCCACCATGGAGATGCACCCTTAGGTCCAGGAAACACAGCCCATGTGTCTGGGGCGTCTCCCCTCACCTCACCGCATGTTAGTCATGTATTACAGTCAGCTCCAGTGTACTGTACTCATATCATCAAATAGCCCCTGACTGTATTACAAGTCACTACGATTCTGCCGGGTCGGGGTAGACGCGGTTCGGTCCAGGAGATGCACAGGGACCATGTTTTCCGGAACAAGTGCGGTCATGTGAATCAGCCCTTAGAGAAGCCAGAGCGGCAGCAGCGTTCAGCCGCTCGTCAAGGTGGATTCACTCAAAGATTTAAACTTATCCCCTGTCCTGTAGATAAGTGATACGCATCTAATCCGGGGATCAGCCACCTCCAGCGGCGGTGAAACTACAACTCCCACCATGCACACTTACTCGGCTGTTCTCATAAATCCCATAGAAGTGGAGGATTCTGGGAGTTGTAGTTTCAGAGCGGCTGGAGAGCAGGAGGTGGCGGATCTCTGATCAGTAGGGGTGTGACCATCTGAAGGAGGTCCTGAGCCCCCCTCCCCTTCCCAAAATGAACAGACAGTGGTCCAGCATCCAGCTGTAGTCCGCTATCTCCTGCAGTCAGAGGCAGCGCGCATACTGCCCTACCGCTACATTTAAAGGACCCCCGTCTTTGTGATTAGATGGGACCCACCGATCAGTCCCCCAGAACCACATGGCAAATCGGCACAAGTTTTAAGCACTAACAGCTGCAGTTTTGCCGCTAAACGTCATCTATGTCTGAATACAACCCGAGGCCACTGACACAACGTCAGTATTTGGTCAGTTTTTCATCAGTATTTCTAAACCAAAACACAGGAGGCACAGCTCTTCCCATTATACCTCTTCTGGAGGCTCCACTCCTGGTTTTGGATCGTTCACATTTCCGCGTCAGTTTGACGGCCATGCAAAACCAGTCCATGTTTCAATCGTGAAGATATCCGTGTAGAATCTGTGTCCCCGTTTTTTTTGTACTTTGTGCGTCATCCGTATTCCACGGACACTGCTCGGCTGTCAGTGGGTCAGGGAGAAACCACTGACAGAACATGGACGCCACCTTTTTGTGTCAGTGTTTTTTTTTCCACAGATCTACAGACTTCAATGGGCATTTAGTCCTCATCATGGACCAGAGTGGTGCATTTCTCCCACGGTCAGTAGAAAACCACTGATGTGAGAACAGACACATTAAAATCAATGGCTAGGTGCACTGTCCGTGGAGAGTGAGAGCTCACGTCCGTGAAGTGTGACAGAGGCAAAACGCAGAGATCCCCCATGATGCCGTGCAGCAGGTCAGGTCAGGGATGCTTAACCTGCAGCCGTCCAGCTGTTGCAAAACTACAACTCGCAGCACACCCTAATAGCTGTAGGCTGTCCAAGCATGCTGGGAGTTGTAGTTTTGCAACAGCTGGAGGGCCGCAGCCCGAGCACCGGAGATATTACGTACATTTTATCATGTCATAGGAAACGACTGCAACCATCTCAGGCTGTGTTCACAAGTTGCAGCAACATTGCAGTTTTTGCCGCGTGGAAGCTACAGAACACGGGGGCGTGCAACTTGTCCGCAGCAGATTACCGCACCGGCCCAAATGGATGAGATGTGAAGAAACATCTGCCACTAGCTGATCCACGAGGAGGTCCACTCACAGTCCACGAAGCAGACGGAGGGTGTTACGTCCTGTGTGAACGCGCCCTTACAACGCAGCTTGTTCCAGGTCCTGAATGGCAGATCTGCCTGTGTACAGGAGTCCGGACACGCTGACCACCCAGCTTTTCCCAGAAACAGATACCAGTGATACCCAGCAGCACACACATTTCTCCTACCCCATCACTGTAGGGCTGTATTCACACATGCAGGGATTCTTGTTAGATCGCTTCAAAATCGCACCAAAATCTGCAGGTGTGATTACATCCCGGGTCCTCCCATCAGCCAGTGACAGCGCCGCCCCTCCCCCCTCAGCTCCAGGACTAGGCTCCAAAACCGCAGGCTCGAGTAAGTAGAGGATCCGTCGGAGCAGCCACCTCTCCCGGCCTCCCTCCATCCTGTCTGCCGCCCCCTCCCCAGGTCTGGAGCTGACGGTACCGCGAGCCCTGTGTGGACGGAGCCTGACACAATGTATCACCCTGCGGGTCACGTGGGCCCCATGGAATTCTACCCGGCCGGTGACATGTGACGCCTCCTGCAGAGTGTAAGCTCCGCGGCCCAGCCTCGCCCCCACCTCCCTGCACACCGTATGTCGCCGGTGCTGTACGCTACGGCTGATGTCAGCCACATAACTGTACGGCGCTGCGGTATAGGTCGGCAGCACAGAGACAGAGTCTTAGCCCTGGCACACAATGCACATGACTAGGGGGTGCCATGCAGTATGCCCGGCGCTGTGCACACACCGGGGGCAGCTCCTACCTTCTGGGAGTTCTGCTGCAGGACATTTTGCTCCACGGTCATGGCCCAGCTCCTCCCCTCCTCCCGCTTCTTCTGCTGCTGAAATCCAGAGCACGGGGCAGCGGCTGCGGAAAGAGCGGCTGTCAGGGCAGCGGGGCGGGCACATGGGCCATGCACTGTGGGGGGTCTACGAGCAGGAAAGACGAGCCCCAACCGCACCGCGACTGCTGCTACACAACGACACCGCCCGAGTCTCCTGAGCGGCGGCCGCTTCACCACTCCCACTCCTCACATGGCCGGCAGGGGGCGGCCGCTCTCCAGCAATGCTGGGATATCCACCAGGGGGCGGCCGAACTAAAGCGGTGCTCCCCGCCCTGCTGTGCTGCCGGTGAGTCCTTGTAGTGCTCATCACGTACACGGCGCTGGTCACACCTAAAGTTACTGCGCCGCAGTGCGAGGCGCAGCTGGAGGGGTAAAAGGGTTTAATGTACTCAGCTGCACAGCTGCTTCCTGCATGTACTGTATGCTGACATTATACTGCCCCGGCTGTATGCACTGCACACAATATTCTTCAGTGTACTGACATTCTACTGCTGCTCCTATATACACTGCTGTGTACTCCTATATTTACTGCACTGTACTCCTGACATTCTACCGCTGCTCCTATCTGCACTGTACTGCTCCTGACATTGTACTACTCTTCCTATATACACTGCACTGTACTGACATTTTACTGCTCTTCCTATATACACTGCACTGTACTCCTGACATTATACTGACCTCCTATATACACTGCACTGTTCTCCTGACATTGTACTGCTCTTCCTATATACACTGCACTGTACTCCTGACATTGTACTGACTTCCTATATACACTGCACTGTACTCCTGACATTGTACTGCTCCTCCTATATACACTGCACTGTACTCCTGACATTGTACTGCTCCTCCTATATACACTGCACTGTACTCCTGACATTGTACTGACTTCCTATATACACTGCATTGTACTGCTCCTCCTATATACACTGCACTGTACTCCTGACATTGTACTGACTTCCTATATACACTGCACTGTACTCCTGACATTGTACTGCTCCTCCTATATACACTGCACTGTACTCCTGACGTTGTACTGCTCCTCCTATATACACTGCACTGTACTCCTGACATTGTACTGACTTCCTATATACACTGCACTGTACTCCTGACATTGTACTGCTCCTCCTATATACACTGCACTGTACTCCTGACATTGTACTGCTCCTCCTATATACACTGCACTGTACTCCTGACATTGTACTGCTCCTCCTATATACACTGCACTGTACTCCTGACGTTGTACTGCTCCTCCTATATACACTGCACTGTACTCCTGACATTGTACTGCTCCTCCTACGGTATATACACTGCACTGTTCTCCTGACATTTTACTGCTCCTCCTATATACACTGCACTGTTCTCCTGACATTGTACTGCTCCTCCTACAGTATATACACTGCACTGTTCTCCTGACATTTTACTGCTCCTCCTATATACACTGCACTGTACTCCTGACATTGTACTGACTTCCTATATACACTGCACTGTACTCCTGACATTGTACTGCTCCTCCTATATACACTGCACTGTACTCCTGACATTGTACTGCTCCTCCTATATACACTGCACTGTACTCCTGACGTTGTACTGCTCCTCCTATATACACTGCACTGTACTCCTGACATTGTACTGCTCCTCCTACGGTATATACACTGCACTGTTCTCCTGACATTTTACTGCTCCTCCTATATACACTGCACTGTTCTCCTGACATTGTACTGCTCCTCCTATATACACTGCACTGTACTCCTGACATTGTACTGCTCTTCCTATATACACTGCACTGTTCTCCTGACATTTTACTGCTCCTCCTATATACACTGCACTGTACTCCTGACATTGTACTGCTCCTCCTATATACACTGCACTGAGCTCCTGACATTCTACTGCTCCTCCTATATACACTGCACTGTACTCCTGACATTGTACTACTCCTCCTATATACACTGCACTGTTCTCCTGACATTGTACTGCTCTTCCTATATACACTGCACTGTACTCCTGACATTGTACTGCTCTTCCTATATACACTGCACTGTACTCCTGACATTGTACTGCTCCTATATACACTGCACTGTACTCCTGACATTGTACTACTCCTCCTATATACACTGCACTGTTCTCCTGACATTGTACTGCTCCTCCTATATACACTGCACTGTTCTCCTGACATTGTACTGCTCCTCCTATATACACTGCACTGTACTCCTGACATTGTACTACTCCTCCTATATACACTGCACTGTTCTCCTGACATTGTACTGCTCCTCCTATATACACTGCACTGTACTCCTGACATTGTACTGCTCTTCCTATATACACTGCACTGTACTCCTGACATTGTACTGCTCCTCCTATATACACTGCACTGTTCTCCTGACATTGTACTGCTCCTCCTATATACACTGCACTGTTCTCCTGACATTGTACTGCTCCTCCTATATACACTGCACTGAGCTCCTGACATTGTACTGCTCCTCCTATATACACTGCACTGTACTCCTGACATTGTACTGCTCCTCCTATATACACTGCACTGTACTCCTGACATTGTACTGCTCCTCCTATATACACTGCACTGTACTCCTGACATTGTACTACTCCTCCTATATACACTGCACTGTTCTCCTGACATTGTACTACTCCTCCTATATACACTGCACTGTTCTCCTGACATTGTACTGCTCCTCCTATATACACTGCACTGTTCTCCTGACATTGTACTACTCCTCCTATATACACTGCACTGTTCTCCTGACATTGTACTGCTCCTCCTATATACACTGCACTGTTCTCCTGACATTGTACTGCTCCTCCTATATACACTGCACTGTTCTCCTGACATTGTACTGCTCCTCCTATATACACTGCACTGTTCTCCTGACATTGTACTGCTCTTCCTATATACACTGCACTGAGCTCCTGACATTGTACTGCTCCTCCTATATACACTGCACTGTACTCCTGACATTGTACTACTCCTCCTATATACACTGCACTGTTCTCCTGACATTGTACTGCTCCTCCTATATACACTGCACTGTTCTCCTGACATTGTACTACTCCTCCTATATACACTGCACTGTTCTCCTGACATTGTACTGCTCCTCCTATATACACTGCACTGTTCTCCTGACATTGTACTGCTCTTCCTATATACACTGCACTGAGCTCCTGACATTGTACTGCTCCTCCTATATACACTGCACTGTACTCCTGACATTGTACTACTCCTCCTATATACACTGCACTGTTCTCCTGACATTGTACTGCTCCTCCTATATACACTGCACTGTACTCCTGACATTGTACTGCTCTTCCTATATACACTGCACTGTTCTCCTGACATTGTACTGCTCCTCCTATATACACTGCACTGTTCTCCTGACATTGTACTGCTCCTCCTATATACACTGCACTGAGCTCCTGACATTATACTGACCTCCTATATACACTGCACTGTACTCCTGACATTGTACTGCTCTTCCTATATACACTGCACTGTTCTCCTGACATTGTACTGCTCCTCCTATATACACTGCACTGTTCTCCTGACATTGTACTGCTCCTCCTATATACACTGCACTGAGCTCCTGACATTATACTGACCTCCTATATACACTGCACTGTTCTCCTGACATTGTACTGCTCCTCCTATATACACTGCACTGTACTCCTGACATTATACTGACCTCCTATATACACTGCACTGTACTCCTGACATTGTACTGACCTCTTACAGTGCCTTGCGAAAGTATTCAGCCCCCTGGAACTTTTCAACCTTTTGCCACATTTCAGGCTTCAAACAAAAAGATATAACATTTTAAATTTTTGGTGAAGAATCAACAACAAGTGGGTCACAATTGTGAAGTGGAACAAAATGTATTTGATCATTTAAACTTTTTTTGTAATAATAAAACTGAAAAGTTGGGCGTGCAAAATTATTCGGCCCATTTACTTTCAGTTCAGAAAACTCACTCCAGAAGTTGATTGAGGATCTCTGAATGATCCAATGTTGTCCTAAATGACTGATGAAGATAAATAGAATCCACCTGTGTGTAATCAAGTCTCCGTATAAATGCACCTGCTCTGTGATAGTCTCAGGGTTCTGCATCATGAAGACCAAGGAACACACCAGGCAGGTCTGTGATACTGTTGTGGAGAAGTGTAAAGCCGGATTTGGATGCCAAAAGATTTCCCAAGCTTTAAACATCCCAAGGAGCACTGTGCAAGCGATCATATTGAAATGGAAGGAGTATCAGACCACTGCAAATCTACCAAGACCCGGCCATCCCTCTAAACTTTCATCTCAAACAAGGAGAAGACTGATCAGAGATGCAGCCAAGAGGCCCATGATCACTCTGGATGAACTGCAGAGATCTACAGCTGAGGTGGGAGAGTCTGTCCATAGGACAACAATCAGTCCAACACTTCACAAATCTGGCCTTTATGGAAGAGTGGCAAGAAGAAAGCCATTTCTCAAAGATATCCATAAAAAGTCTTGTTTACAGTTTGCCACAAGCCACCTGGGAGACACCAAACATGTGGAAGAAGGTGCTCGGGTCAGATGAAACCAAAATCCAACTTTTTGGAAACAATGCAAAACGATATGTTTGATGTAAAAGCAACACAGCTCATCACCCTGAACACACCATCCCCACTGTCAGACATGGTGGTGGCAGCATCATGGTTTGGGCCTGCTTTTCATCAGCAGGGACAGAGAAGATGGTTAAAATTGATGGGAAGATGGATGGAGCCAAATACAGGACCATTCTGGATGAAAACCTGTTGGAGTCTGCAAAAGACCTGAGACTAGGACGGAGATTTATCTTCCAACAAGACAATGATCCCAAACATAAAGCAAAATCTACAATGGAATGGTTCAAAAATAAACG
Source organism: Rhinella marina (assembly GCA_900303285.1). Lineage (NCBI taxonomy): Eukaryota > Metazoa > Chordata > Amphibia > Anura > Bufonidae > Rhinella > Rhinella marina. The sequence goes on from ONZH01020187.1 coordinate 102,099, forward strand.
TATCCAGGTCTTAGAATGGCCAAGTCAAAGTCCAGACCTGAATCCAATTGAGAATATGTGGAAAGAGCTGAAAACTGCTGTTCACAAACGCTCTCCATCCAACCTCAAAGAGCTCGAGCTGTTTTGCAAGGAAGAATGGGCAAGAATTTCAGTCTCTAGATGTGCAAAACTGATAGAGACATACCCCAAGAGACCGCAGCTGTAATTGCAGCAAAAGATGGCGCAACAAAGTATTAATGCAAGGAGGATGAATAATTTTGCACGCCCAACTTTTCAGTTTTATTATTACAAAAAAAGTTTAAATGATCCAATAAATTCTGTTCCACTTCACAATTATGACCCACTTGTTGATTTTTCAGCAAAAAATTTAAATGTTATATCTTTTTGTTTGAAGCCTGAAATGTGGCAAACGGTTGAAAAGTTCCAGGGGGCCGAATACTTTCGCAAGGCACTGTATATACATTGCACTGTACTCCTGACATTGTACTGACCTCTTATATACATTGCACTGCACTCCTGATATAGTACTGACCTCCTGTATACACTGCACTGTACTCCTGACATTGTACTGACCTCCTATATGCATTGCACTGAGCTGCTGACACTGTATTGCTCCTCCCGAAAAGCTTGAAAACACATTGGCAGTCCTGCCAGGACAGCTTAAGTTTTTTCAACTTCGACCATAAGATTTTTTTTTTTTTTTAATTACAAAACGTTTGATGTCATTTAAATATGCAACTTATAATATTTACTGTGAATAAGATATTTGTAAAAATTTTTTATACTAAAATATATTTGTAAAATATATATTTTTTTAAATAGTCTGATAGAGCACACAGTGTATAGCCATATACTTTGTTCATGTGACAATGATTTTTATAAAATTAAAAATATTTATTAAAAATAGTATAGACCTTTTATTTGGTGTTGGCTTCTTAAACTTTTTAAAAAATTAAATCTTAATTTTTACTTTTCTTAAAATAATTAAAAATATACATATTTAAATTTTTTATTTTCCAATAAATTTTTAAAAAATTCATGTAAGAAATAAAAAAATTATAATTTAACTCTAAGCCTTAAAGTTTACTTTTGAAAAAAAGCATATTATAAGATTCATAATTTATCATACTTTAGATAATTTAAATAAATAAATTAGTAAAATAACTACCATTTTTTCGCCCTATAAGACACCCTGGCCCATAAGACGCACCCAGGTTTTAGAGGAGGACAATAAGGAAAAAATATTTTTCATTAGACATCAAATCAGTAATCAGACCTCCAATGTTAATAAGACCTCAGACCCACAATCAGACCTGAGCTCAGACCCCAATGTGAATGACCCCCAATCATACCTCAGATAAAAGCCCCCATATAAATAAGACACCCCATGCAGACCTCAGATCAGCCCCTAGCCTCAGATCAAATAAAATTTTAAAAAATACACTTACCTCTTCTGCTCTGGACGCTGCCGCTCCTCCAGCGCTCTTCTTCTTCCTGCCGTCGGCTGTGTTGTGACCTGATGTGCACAGCGTGAGGTCACAGAGCGTCTTAACGCTGTGCGCAGTCACAACGTAGCCAACGACAGAGGACCAGGAAGCGGTGGGTACAGAGCCCGGGGAGTGCTTCCATAATGTGCTTTTCATTCAAAATACTGACAAATAACCTTACCTCAACGTGATAAGAAGCCTTTCTTCAGCAGAAATGCTGTGCTTCATGTTCATGTTCTGGAAAGTAAGGCCAGGACGTAGAGAGGTCAGCAAAATATCAAATGTGCCCACAGACATACAGCAGTAACCCCTGGAAGTTATCAGGATGCTGATGCAAGTCGAAGTATAGTCGAAGTGTGAAAGTGGCCCTTCTGCCTCCTTCTGAAACCACTGCCTCCTCCTCCTTCCTGGTTCTAAAGACAGTATATGTGTCGTTAGAATCTCGGAGAAACGAGCCAGCACAGGACAACCTCTTTCGCATTGATGACTGCCAAAAAATAATCTCACATGGTTCCTTAGTCCTCATTCACACGGACATGAAAAACGGCTGTGTGATGGCAGTTTCTGTAACAGCCGTTTTCAGAACCAGTTAAAGTAATCCTGTGACCTCATCCCGGCTGTACTACAGACCACCAGTGACTGTCTCTCCGCCATCTCTAATATGATGTCCTCTCTATATCTGAAACTGAATCTTTTACAAACTGAACTTCTTGTGTTCTCTCCATCTACTAACCTACCTAAACCTGATATCTCCCTCTCAGTGTGTGGCACTACCATAATGCAACTAGGCAGCATGTCCGCTGTCTCGTGTTATGTATGAAGCTGATCTTTCCTTCACCCCCTATATTCATCCCTCATTGTTGCCCTGATCCTTTCCCATCTGGATTACTGTAACTCACTATTAATCCCCCCCCACCAGACTCTACCCTCTCCAATCTATTCTTAATGCAGCAGGCAGGGTCACCTATCTGTCCAACTTCTACTCCGATGCCTCCGCCCTGTGCTGGTCATTGCACTGATTGCACATAGAGTACAGAATTAAATTTCTCCTATATTTCTGTCTACCCGTGCTCTTCGTTCAACCAATGATTTACAAGTGACATCCTCTATAATCTGAACCTCTCACTCCCGGCTCCAAGACTTCTCATGAGCTGCACCATTTCCCTGTAATGCTCTACCCCAAAAAATTAAGTTAATTCATAACACACAATTTTAGGCACTTCCTAAAAACACATCGTTTTAGGTTTGCCTATCACATCCCCTAATCTAACTCTTCTCCCCCACTCAGTTTATCATCATTCATCCATCAGTATCCACCACACCCCATGTACCCAGGAGAACTACTACTACCTTATCAGCTTTTTGATCTCCCCTAGAGAGAACAAACATAGTGGGAAGTAAGGTCACTGCATACAGTACTGGCAGAAGGCAGAGACCCACTGCTTCTGAATGAAATGCATCTAGATGTGCAGCTGAAACAGGGGATGATATGGCTTTAGGGAGGCCCAAACATTACTCTTCCTTCACAGTTACTTTTGTGCGAAGAAGCACAGCCACTATGTAATTTTTTTTTCCGAAAACTCAAGTACTTTTAAAAAGTGATGCTCTATCCTTAGGATATGCTAGAAATTGTGAGGGTCTGATTCTCAGTACCCTTGCCTGGTGTTCAATCAGCTGATTGAAAGGAGACAGTGCCTGCCTTCTCTTAATACAGCTGAGTGGCGGGTGTGCCAGGTGTCAGACCCCTGCCGATCTGATATTGATTGCCTATCCTGAGGATAGATCATCAATATTAAAAGCCTGGAAAATGCACCAGAAACTGAAGGCCTAGTAAGTGACCACTGTGCAACATTAGGCACAGGACAAAGAACTGGATGTAATCTAATCCAAGAACCCTTGCTCAACTGATCCATTTTGGATCTCCTTAAAGGGAACCTAAAGCAGAGATTCTGGGCCAGCACCCGTTACAAGTCCACGATGCCCGGGAAGGAGCAAACTCCACATCCAATGGTAAATAAATCCCGGCAGCCGTGTATATTCTTCCAGGAGTATATTCTTTTATTTATATCTCCATAAGTGTCCACAAGTATATCTCCATAAGTGTCCACTTGTGGACACTTATGGAGATATAAATAAAAGAATATACTCCTGGAAGAATATACACGGCTGCCGGGATTTATTTACCTTAAAGGGAACCTGTCATCTCCAAAACACCCCGTGAACTAGAGTAAGCGGTGTATAGTGTAAGTGACGTTGAGTCCGGTTATGTAATTTTTATCTTCATACTCACTTCCATTCCGACGCTGTGCTCCCATAAACCTGCAGTAAAATGCACTCACTGGACTCCAGTGCTCACTCACATTATGGAGACAACTCAAAGAAGAGTCCACTGAGTGCATTTTACTGCAGGTTTGTGGGAGCACAGTGTCGGAATGGAAGTGAGTATGAAGGTAAAACTTTCATATTCGGATTCAGCATCACTTACACTATACAACACTTACTCTAGTTCAGGGGGTGTTTCGGAGATGACAGGTTCCGTTTAATAACATCCGAGCTGTACCATCCGATAGAACAAAATCAGATACCAAGAAACCAGAAGAAACCTATTTTTTCTCAGATACCAATTCACAAATCCGCAGGGCAGCAAAAAAGGCTCAAACAAAAGCAGTAGGAAAGAGACACACCGGAAATTGATCCAAACCTTTTCCAAAACCGACCACAACTGAACCAACAAATACGCAGAAATAGGTCTTCTGTTATCCAGGGTAGTACGTGAGTTCCCTCTCAGCATTTAAATGGGAAAAAAACTACCTAAAGCCAACTTGCCCAGAAACTAAAAAAAAAAAAACATAACACCTGCCAACACTCTGGTAATGGAAGAAGAAGACAACCGCTGTGTCACAAAATATATAAAACAGAAAACAACACCAACGTGACATCAGGATTCCTATTATCACCCGCAATAGTGTTACAAAACAAAATCAAGTCATGCCATGTGGCTGAATAAACAACCCTTGTTTTTGGAACGAGTGACCTCTTTATAGTGTCCAAAATTATTTCCATATTAAATTCCACAAGTGAGGCAGACAGGGAACGCCTTGCCGCGTCACTTCCAGAGGCAAAGACCGAAACCTCTCTCACTGGCAACAAGAGAGAGAATCGGCTAAGTCACTGCCTGTGCCAGCCACAAACTTTGCTTTCAACCAAATATTGAGTTGAAATCAACCTAAAATCAGATGCCTCAATAATTTACCGGTAAAAACACAGAAAACACAGTGTTTACTGCAAATAAGGCATGCAAATGAGCTCTTAGCACGCTTTTAGCACCCAGTTAAGCCAGTACTCTCTACTCTGCTCTGATGAGGGGCATTCACTCCGAAACAGCTGTCTGCAGATGAGATGCTGGCTTAGTTATTATCCAAGTCATGTCTCAAGGCCTGTTTAAAAAGTTGAACATTGCATTCTAGGACAGATACCTCACATCTGGTGGCATTAGAGGCAGAGCTTCCTAGGAATCCAGAGGCGCATGAATGGCCTATATGTTTCCTCAGGCTGATTAGGCACTCTTTGAAGGAGATATAGTGTCCCCCACGGTGAATAGTACACCCTTGTTATCAGTATGCAACAGAATACATTCGTTTCTGAAATTACTACCCCAGAAAACAATAGCCACCACCACTGGAAATAGCTCCGATAACATTATCTTCTTGTTCATCCTCATATCAACCCAAGATGCAGACCACTGTCCATCTCAGTAAGCTCCGTGTCCGTGTTTTAGTAAAAAGAATTACTGTCCTGAAATTCCTTCTGCCATCTACCGCGTCCATTACATTTTCCCAAGAATTCAAGCCACAAACCTTCAAGCCTCCTGGAGGTTTTTTTGTGTTTTTGTTTTGCACTCTGCACCTTCCTTTTATTTTTCCATTCACAGCTGTATGAGGGCTTGTTTTTTGCGGGACAAGTTGTACTTTTCAATTCCACCATTGAATATTGCATAGACTGTAGTGGTTATGGGGCAGGAGATCAGAGATAAGGCTTCATATGAGCGTCAACTGGCAGGACTGAGTGAAACTCTACAAACAGACTGATTTTTAACCCCTGTATCTAGAAAACAGCTGAAAAATATCAAAATGATTTTGAGTCCAAAATAAAAGTAAAATGTAATCATAAAAAATTGCCCCAAAGGTGTCCATAGCCTTTAAGACTAGGGTATGAAGCAAACGTCTTAAAGGGCCTTTTACACAGCCAAATGAATGTTCATACAAATTCTCGATAATTGCCCCATGTAAGCTGAAAGTCACCTGACAGATGAGCAAACATTCATAATTCAGTTGATCACACCTTTTATGCAGGCATGAAAATGGTAGTTTACATTTTTGTGTGCCTTTATTTCTAATCTGTGTTTTATTGTGATGATGTCACATTTTTCTGTGCCTTTATTTCCAGGCTGTGTTCTAGTATGACGATGTTACATTTCTGTGTGCTTTTTCTATATTTGTAGGCTGTGTTCTATTTCACAGCAGTTCAGTTTTTGTTTCTCAGTTGTGTTCTATTGTGATCCTGATGCATTATGTTGAGTCTTCTCTTTATGCACTGTACTATATTTTGATGATGTCACATTTGTCTGGGTCCTTTATTATACGTTGTGTTTCATTTCAATGATGTCACAATAAACTGATTCTTCATTTATATGTAGTGTTTCATGGTGATGATGTCACAGTTGTCACTGTCTGTATTCTTAGGCTGTGATCTATTGTGACGATGTCATGATAGACTGTGTCCTTGTTTCCTATTACGTATGTTGATGTCACTATACTATATATAGTCTCCATTTACAATACAGATTGTGTTCTCATTTGGTGATGTCACGGTCATCTTTATTTATACACGCTGTTCCATTTTGATGATGTCACAATTTCCTGTTTTGTTTTACAAGCTGTGTAGCATAGTACTGCACACTGGTGGTAGTGCCATATACATGTTGTAGTGCTGTATTCTTCCGTACAAGTAGTGGTACTGTATTTCATATGCTCACACATTATTGCCTTGTATAAGATTAGTGCAGAACCCCTTTATGTCTCCTTATTGGACCATGAGGAGGTTTGGCTCCGTAGGTTTCATCTCAATCATATTTCACTGTGATTGCTTTTACTGTTCATACTCTTTTTGTTTTTAGATTTTTACATTGCAGTAAAATGTATGTTCCCTTAATCTGGACAGTCGCTGTCTGTTGCATCATGTCTTGTGTGCCAAGGCTGGAAAGTACAGCCCTTTAGCCAAATGTGATGCTTGTAGCCAGCTGGAAAGGTCACTGTCACAGACATATTTCCTTACTCAGAGAAATTTATAGCATTTGTGGCATATTGTGACAGGCTGGCCAGCCATGCCTTCTTCTAACGCTACAAGCTACATTCTTCTTCTTGAAATAACTTTATATGATGCGACAGAGGGGCAGCTAAGTCATCTACCTTGGTGAGCCTGGACAAAACTGTTCCATGATGAAAACTGTCATCTGTGAGGATATTGCCTTGCCCACATGTGCTGAGCCTCTATAGCAGGGATCAGCAACCTCTGGCACTCCAGCTGTTCAGAAACTACAGCCCCCAGAATGCTTCATTCACTTCTGAGGGAGTTACAAGAACAGACGAGCATGTTTGCATGCTGAGAGTTGTAGTTTCACAGCAGCTGGATCGCCGAAGGTTGCTGATCCCTGCTCTATAGACAAAATAAGAGGGTAGGAGACTTGTATCAGTTCCCGTCAGTTTCACACTGGAGAACCTTGGTCTCTCTGGAAGAATCGTTTTAGCAGCTTCTAGTTTTTGTTGGGAATTTAAGTGTAACATGGCGGGTGTGGACCCACAGAGTCACAGAACGGATTTGGCTTAGGGCTACTTCTAAGAGCATTATCTAAGCTGCTCCCTCTGTTTTCACCTTTTCTACCCTATACAGGGATCTGGTCTTTGCTGCAGGGGAACCACCAGGTTTCCACTTTTTAGAGTAATCTCCATTCAGTGACAGCTGACCCAGATAGATTTAGAGGCAACGGTGTGAGGGACGAAGGGGACAGACGAGATCCTTGTCAGTATACAAGGCAAGGTTATGGCAGGCAGAGTTCATTCAATCTGGCAAACAGGAAGATGGTCATGGTAGGTGGGACCGGTTTGGTACGTTCAACAGGCAGAAGTCAGGGAAGGAACAGATGCAACTTGATCAACAGGTGAAACGTGCCGCCCCCCAGGGCCCTATCGCATCCCAGGTTTTTTTGTAACATAGTAACATAGTTTATAAGGCCGAAAAAAGACATCTGTCCATCCAGTTCGGCCTGTTATCCTACAAGCTGATCCAGAGGAAGGCAAAAAACCCCTGTGAGGTAGAAGCCAATTTTCCCCACTTTAGGGGAAAATTCCTTCCCGACTCCAATCAGGCAATCAGAATTACTCCCTGGATCAACGACCCATCTCTAGTAACTATAACCTGTAATATTATTACCCTCCAAAAATACATCCAGGCCCCTCCTGATCTCTTATAGTGAACTTACCATCACCACCTCCTCAGGCAGAGAGTTCCATAGTCTCACTGCTCTTACCGTAAAGAATCCTCTTCTATGTTTGTGTACAAACCTTCTTTCCTCCAGACGCAGAGGATGTCCCCTCGTCACAGTCACAGTCCTGGGGATAAATAGATGATGGAGAGATCTCTGTACTGACCCCTGATATGTAATGTATCAGCAGATGACAGCAGATCATCCGGCTGTGATTGAGATGAGTGTGCCATCCACTCCACTACCTCATCCACTTTCTCCTCCACTACAATTTTGCGCCTTGGTGGGTTAGCCTGGTAAAACAGTGGCCAAGCATTGCGAATTCTACAAATAGAAGCTCTGGCTACAGGTCCTTTGGCACTGCTGCCCTGTGGCACCTTCTCCTTTTTTTTTTAGAGCTCGATAGGGGGCATTGAATATAGTGCAGAAGCGACCACTGAATATACTAGGGGGAGGGGGGGGGATTATATATACTTAAGAGGGAGCCATAGAATATACTAAGGGTAGAGGGGCCATTGTATATACTAAGGGTAGAGGGGGCTATTGTATATACTACGGGGGCGGGGGGGCATTCTATATACTATGAATAAAGAAGGTGCATTATACTATGAGGGTGTGTGTGACAGCATTTAACATACAGGGGGCATTATCCTACAGGGGGCATTACACATATGTGCACTGCAGGGGGTTAATACATTTGTTACAAATGTTGTACTTCATATTTGTGCGGCGGGGGCGGCTTGGGGCCCAAAACTGAGTTTTGCTATGGGGCCCCATGCTTTCTATGTACGCCCCTGCAAGGAGTTGTCTAGATTGGAGTTTGCTCCTGCCAGGTCCTACCTTCAGCAACTCCATTCTAGCATCCTATTACTGAACTGTCTAGAATGGAGTTGCTGCTAGTATATCCTACCTCCATTCTAGTCAACTCACTAGTGAACTGTCTAGAGTGGAGTCGCTATAGGGAGGACCTACCAGGATCAACTCCAATCTAGACACAGCCTTGCTTCTTCACTCACTAGACTAGAATCCCCTTCTAGACAGAAAGTCAGACCAGCCCACTCCTACCAGGAAGGGAGGAACAGGGTGGTTAACCCTGTCCATTCTAGCCATACCAATTAATGCTGGGTGTACATAACATGATATTACAAACCATTCGCAGATACCCCCTTACTTGATACTGCATATGCATATATATACATAAAGCGCTAGATGAACGTGACGGATATGAAGACAAGAAAGGAGGCTCAGAATATATCCAGCCATGTCCCAGGTCACAGCTCTTGGAACAAAGCTGATCAGTCCCCCAGTAAAATGTCCCCATGATCTTGTGATTGGAGATAAGCAGCAGAATGACAGATTATGAGATCTTCTTCCTAAGGTCCTGTCTTCTTCTGTATCACATGCAGGTCTCGCCTTGGTGTAGTGTGCCTTGTACTGGTAGGACTAGAAGTGTAAGAAGGGGAAATAAACCACATATGAAAATCACATTTTACCTCAGTTTTTGAATCAGCACTAGACTAATACAACTTGATGACAGATGACTAGGATATGTTATCAGTATATGATCAGGTTAGGTCTGAACGGTGACATCTGAGCTGAAACTAAGATATAATAAGATATAAAGCAAGAGAAAGGACTGCAGTGGTCCACCAAGTGCAGCAGACCCTGCATTCTCCTGATCAGTGGTGGTCCCAGTGTTCAGACCTGCATCATATTGATGACATATCCTAGCTATATACCATTGATTAGTATTTGCAGAGAATCCCTTTAAATGATATTTAGCTTTTACACTCAGAAATAAAATAAACGAGTCAGACACAGTATAAGGTGTAAAATAATGTGACATTTATTATATGTATATCTATTATATGTGTGTGTATTTGTTGTTACCTCCCACCACTCACGAAGAGCGTAGAGCGACACTCAGGACAGGAAAAACCCCCTGTGGAGGAAACCTGTGGGAAGCCATGGCCGCTCTACTGCCCTTCCTCCGGGCACACTAAGGGAGGTGACGGCTATACAAATGTGTGTAGTGCAGGCGTGTGTGACTACCTCTAGTGACTGCATGTGTCTACCTACAGTGATTGTGTCTGTCATTATGTGCTGGGACTGTGTGTGTAATGATGAGTGGATGTTCCTATATGAGTATGTTTCATGAGTGTGTGACGTCTGTGTGCATATGTGTGACCAATAAAAGGATATCAGGGTGGTCGTCATCCTTCTGGTCTTGGAGATCTCCTCTTCGATGGTCTTGTTGTCCTCCATCTTGGCAGCAGTACCGCTTGGTAATAAATAGAGAGATAAAGGAAGTGGATAAAAATCTTCATTATATGAATAAAAACATGAATGTTAGCAAACACACAGAGGGAAGTGATAGATGTGATACTACATGTAAATGAGGAAACCAAGTGCCCACCAAGCCATTTTAAATCTTCCAAAGAGCCCAAATCAGCCACTTCTCTTGGTCCCAGTTCTTTCCCCTGCCCTCTGCCTGAGTTGGTATCAAAGTTTTATGTGTGTGCAGACTACAAATCTGCCTGCATCTGTGCATTATGGCTCATTCAGACGATCATGCCATGTTTTGCAGTCTGCAAATTGTAGGAATGCCTATTCTTGACCTCAAAACGGACAAGAATATGTTCTACTCTTTTGCGGGGCAATGGAAGGTAGCAACGGATGTGGACAGCACACGGTGTGCTGTCGGCATCTTTTGTGGCCTAATTGAAATGAATAGGTCTGCGCCCGTTCTGTATAATTGCAGAATATACATTAGCCTCACAGTGTGTACAGAGCAAATGCCACACCACCAAGGTCTTCAGTGTACAATATTTGGATGCAGCAGCTCTGTAACAAAGTAGGCAGAGGAAAACAGAGACTAGTGAAAACATAGGCAGAGTGGAAAGACTCCATTTAAATCCTGTGTTCCACACCAGCCTTTTACTTACCGGAGATGACTATGACTGTGAGGTTCCAGGTTCCTCCTCTGTGTCTGCCTGGCACAGGATGTTTTCAGCCTCTTTCACCTCACATGGATGGAGAAGGATGGTCTCACAGATGGAGCAGGATGGAGGGACGCTCCATGGGCCGTGGATGGTGAACTCCTCATCATTTCTCCTGAATGAGCGAACAGCTGCACCATGATGGATCGGCCGCTCTCTTGTCCATGCCCAGTGCAGAGGGTCTTGTGCCATGATCTGGAATTAAACAGTAGATACATTAAAATAATACTATCTACAGACACTCCTCGAATCGAAAACCAGAGTATTTTATTTTTATAACCAGATCACAGGATTCCTTGTTGACCCAAGCCTTGAATCCCATTCGGAGGAACAACTGGTTGCGTCGATGGAACAGACGTTTCCTCTCCTTCATCAGGTACCAAGATCGTCCTAAGGCCCAGGGGTAGATCTCTCGTCGAAAACGGCCTTCTTCCTCCTCAAATTGGTTGGCTAAGAACCTGGCAGAAATAAATTCTAAGGTATAAATACAGCTATGGTATGTTCTGCACATGTCACTTGGACATTCCTGTTACACTATGTATTTTAGTGTTTATTTTTAGATTTTTTCATCTGCATATATACACATATCAGTTATAATAAAGGAAACTCACAGAGCTGGAAAGAAGTTCTTTTTATATTTGTCAGGACGTAGTCTTGATCTCCTGAAGTAGATGAAGACCATCGCCAGGAGGTACTAGTGAGATGAGAAGGACAGTTAGAGGTAGGAAATAGATCTATATAAATAATGAATATCTTATTATTATTCATGTGGTCAATATTTCCCTCTGACCACGAAGACAACAATGTATCTACACTGTAAGTTATAGATTGTAGCATGTCTACCAGCCTATTACATTAGCATAAGTCCCCTTATTTAGATATAGTGGATTTTCTGTAATCTGGAAGATGTTCTATTACATTCCTCAATATCACAGTCTGTTACCTTGTCTGAAATCCTCCTGCAGCTGTCCCTGGCCAGAAACAGCCTGATGCTTTCATCCTCTAGAAAGACAGTAGAAATATCAGTATTTCAATATTATCAACTCAGTGAATGAATTTACACTCTACAGGATGCGTCAGGTGCAGCATGCATCAGGTCATAGTGTCCGCCGGCTAGGGAAGAGAGTGGAGCGCCGGACAGGAGGGCAGCCACAGCGCAGGACAGGTAAGAAAGGTTTTTATTTTAACCTTATGTGGCTGGGTGGGCTGATCTGAGGTCTGATGGGGTTCCCTACATACAAGTGAGCGCGTCCCCCCCCCCCCCGGTAGCTACGCCTCTGGTACATGTGATTATGTACATAATGGGGGCATTTGGCTCCATGTGATTATGTTATTATACACCCAGTTTCTTACTGGAACAACTGGTTGGAATAATGAGCCTTACCAAGGAAACTGAAGAAAGCAGCCATGTCCTTTGGCTGCTGGGTCGGGTCATCCTTCCTCTTCTTTGCAGTCTCTGCTTGAGCGGCAGAACTATAGGAGAAGTTTGGGATATTACAGAACCGCACTGGTATAATAGAGTTATGTGAGCAGTATTATAAACTCATATTTATTACAATACAATATAGTTTTATATTTTAGAATTAAATACATTCTAGAACACTGTTGGAAAATACACTGAATATATGTCAGAAATGGGAAAAGCTGTTCTCATAGCCGTGGTCTACTTCTGTGGTAGTCATATCACTGCCACTGGACTCCTCTTAGTGATCACTGTCAAATATATAACCCTAACAACACCATTATAATGTTATTACTGTGAAATCTGCCCCTTACTGAACAGACGCTTACATGGTATATAACTGATAATTGTGGGTATAGCTTTTCTAACCCCAGATGTTATTGGCAGGGAAACCTTGTCTGGTCATACATTACCCTCACATCATTATATGGCGGTCATTCAGATGAATGGCCAACCATGTAATATATGGACAGAGCGGCCTCTGTTCTGGAGCATGGAAGGGAGTACCAAGCACCCCCCTCTATGATGTCCATATGTCCTTCAATGGGATTGTCCTCTTCATCTAAACCCACCCTGGTAATAGGCTTCATGTCAGTGAATGGCAGACCGTGCAATGCATACTTACGTCTCTGCCTCATAAAGATGGATGAGCTCTCTCTTCCTCTTCCTGATGTTAGAGAAAGAAATATTAACATGAATATGTGAGGATATGGTACCTTCATAAGAAGATATATATCACAGTAAATCCACCGCTAACTGACTCTAAACCCTGGACTGATCCTGAATACCTGAAACTAAGCATAATATGTTCTACTAAATTGTGGACTTTATGTGACAAAACCAAATACAGATAAATTCATTTATATTTCATCCCTGGTAAATGTCGTTCTATGGCACCCATCAGTGTAAATAGGGGATATGTATAGGGATTATTCAGCTAGGACACACTATCTACGTTTCTCGTCCAGTATAAGTAAATTGCAGGTGTCTATGTGATAAGATGTCCCCGTCAGGTCAGTATGGGTCCTGGCATTGTATGTACAGTACATGTCCTGCCCCTCCCTGAATAGTAAGAAGCATGGTTTACCTGGAGCTCATGTTGAGTCTTCTAAACAGAAGAGAAGAAATAGAGAAATTATTAATAAAAATCCATCATTTTAATACCATACAGAAATAATTACCCAGGTTTTCCCATATTTTGGTGAAACCAGTGATCACTCTCAGGTTCCCACTAATACAGAGTGAGCAGCTGTCACTGGTGGGGGTGACACAAGTCAGTTATTCCATCAATCAGATTTGGGTATTTTACCTGTCTTGACTCGCAGTTGGCGATGAATCTCCCAACGCGCTGATGTAGATCCGGGTCGCAGTCGAAAATAAAATCCAGAAATCTCTTCAAAAGCGATGAAATAAGCCGGTCCTTTCTCTATAAAGAGCAATCGCAGACTGGCACCAACTGACGTTTTTTTTTTTCTATTTAAAATCAAATCCTGCGTTTCTATTGGTCGATGCTTGTTGTTGTTGTTGTTTATGACACTTGTCATGACGATTCATACAGCAGCCAATTTAACCCCCTTAATAACACAGGTATATAAAAATTAATCGCCACATCCATTTCCATAGTTCTGCAATGCCACATATAATGCCATAAACTTCATATTTTATGTATCCATGTAAATGTCACCATTTGTTGGGCATAAATATGGCAGTTTTTAGGGTTAGTGTATTTTTTATACTCATGGAAAAATGTAATTTTCAGAATTTAATATAAAATATATTTGAAATAAAGGTATTGCTTTACTTTATGTGGAAGAGATATCAAATTCTGTTTCAAAGTAAACCAACAAGTAGTTGGTATAGTGTTTGACATAAATGTCTTTTCTGCACCAGATTACAGTCCCATTTACACACCTATGTGACGGCTGTTTCCGTTTTGCAGACCGCAAACCACAGATCCGCAGAAACATGGGCATAAGCCCAGACCATAACCCAGACCTGGGGTGGAACTACAATGTTGTATATAGTTGTGTATTATTTGATATTGTAATTTTATGTATTTTGTATTCTATTATATAGCTGTTGTTACCAGTTGGGAATGGATGGTAAAGATTAACAATGAACAGGGCTAATCACCCTAATCCTCCCCCTTCATCCTGCCAGTAGGGGGAGTTCCTGTGTAGCTAAGGAGGAGTGAGGAAGAACAAGTGAGAGCTCCTGTTATATTTTCTCCAGAGTGATCACTTTTGCCTCAAGTGAAGACTTGACAGCAGTGTGAACCGCTATAACCAGCATCTCCAGACACTGATGCAAGTTGAGGGCAGCAAAGACAACCATCATCTAGAACGTTACTAGGCCAGTAGGACCTGAGTGCTAAATTGCCGCCATCCAACCTGGCTCCATAATCCAGACTGGTGCCAGAGAAGTTTTGCACTTGGAACTTGATGCTATTGATTGTATTTGAAGTTCTATGTTCACTTAGTAAATAGACTTTGTTGCTTTCAGTCTAGCGGCACTCTCCAATACTATATTTCCATTGCACCGATCCCCACAGAGCAATGGCCTGAGGGTGTACACAGTGACAACACTTCATCAGGGCTACTACCACACTTTCACCTCCAGGACCATATACATCCTCTGCAGGGGAGCACCCAGGAATTTTTTCTAGGGGGGGTCCGAAAAGGAAAAGGGGTGTGGCGTCTTGTGGGTGGGGCTATTTTTCTCCACGCCCACATACATTAAAGACACAGTAGCAGAGTAAAGTTGCGGCGCGGCGAAAATAGGCCCCGCCCATTGTTATAAGCCCCTCCCATATCTAATAGACCACTCCCAACAAACACTACAGCTGAAATGATATGGTTGAGGCCCAGTTCTATACATCATATGGAGAGGGGAGGACGTGTCCTGGCTGCACTGCCTGCTTCACATTATACAATATACAACAGCAGGCTACACACAGCGAGGAAGATCCTCCACTCTCCTCCCTCCCCAGATCCTGCTCCAGGCCTGAGAGTCCCCCCCCCACCATCTGCCACCTGCCTGTGCCCTGCTAACCCCCTTTGGTCATCCTCACCCAGCTCTGAATCCTCCTTCTGTAAATGGCAGAGGGAGGAGCCGAAGCATCGCCTCTCCTACACAGCGCCCCACATACCTCGTACATCCAGTGGTGTCTGCTCTGTTGTAGACGTTCTCTTTCCTCATCTTTTCCATTCGGACCAGACCGCCATGAAGATTTTTCAGCCATCTCTCATATCTGCAGAGATACAAACAGACATTAGTTTCCCACATTTCCATCATCTTTACATCTTCTGAAAACCTCATCCTGCCACCCCCAATACTGTGCCCGCTGTGCTCCCCCAATACTTTACTGCAGAAACTGTCCCCTGAAAAATACTACTACCACACAGATAGTGCCCCCTACAACAGTTATTGGCACACAGTGCTCTAAAAAATAACTGCACCTACACTAATGATATTATGCCAGGGTGCCCCCCAAAAGTAACAGTGCTCCCCAAAATCCCACCAATAGAAATAATTATCTGCCAGACCACACTTAGTAGTAATAATGTCCCCATAGTGCCCATAATAGACATCATGTTCCCCATAGCCCCCCAGTAGTAGTAAAGCTCACAATAATACCACAGCTTAGTGCCCGCAGTTGAGCTAATATCCCAATAATGTATACCAGTATAAAATACCCCTATATAGAGCCCCAGTAAATGCCCTCATAGTGCTCCTCTCCCCCATAGTGTTCCCCATAATATGCCAGTAAAAAATGCCCCTTCTTACTGCCCCATCACATGCCCCTATAGTGCTCCTCTCCCCCATAATGTGCCAGTAAAAATTGCCCACTTAGTGCCAGATTCCATAGTGCCCCCTATAAAGTACCAGTATAAAATGCCCCTTTAGAGCCACCAGATGACCCCATAGTGTCTGCAAATGATGCCCCTATAGTGCTGCTCTCCCCTATAGTACCTCCCATAATGTGCCAGAAAAAAATTACCCCTTAGTGCCAGATGCCATAGTGCCTCCCCATAATGTGGCAGTAAAAAAGTGACTCTTTAGAGCCACCAGATGCCCCCAAATGAGGCCCCTATAGTGCCACCACATACATGCCCCATAGTGCCAATCTCCTCTATCGTGCCCCCTATAATGTGCCAGTAAACAAAATGCCCCTTTAGAGCCACCAGATGCCCCCATAGTGCCCCCAAATTATGCCAATATAGTGCCAAATGCCAGTAAGGAAATGGCACAGTACAGGGCAGGGAGGCACGGTACAGGACAGGGGGGAAGGTACAGGGCAGGAGCAAGGTACAGGGCAGGAGGCAAGGTACAGGGCAGAAAGCATGGTACAGGGCAGAAAGCATGGTACA
>ONZH01020188.1:0-38071 GCA_900303285.1 Rhinella marina
ATTCTGCTGGTGCAGTCACTGTGTACATACATTACTTCCTTACTGATTCCTGAGTTACATCCTGTATTATACCCCAGTGCACTCACTATTCTGCTGGTGTAGTCACTGTGTACATACATTACTTATCCTGTACTGATCCTGAGTTATCCTGTATTATACCCAGAGCTGCACTCACTATTCTGCTGGAGTCACTGTGTACATACATTACTTATCCTGTACTGATCCTGAGTTACATCCTGTATTATACTCCAGAGCTGCACTCACTATTCTGCTGGTGCAGTCACTGTGTACATACATTACTTATCCTGTACTGATCCTGAGTTACATCCTGTATTATACTCCAGAGCTGCACTCACTATTCTGCTGGTGCACTGTGTACATACATTATTTATCCTTACTGATCCTGATTTATCCTGTATTATACTCCAGAGCTGCGTACACTATTCTGCTGCAGTCACTGTGTACATACATTACTTATCCTGTACTGATCCTGAGTTACATCCTGTATTATACTCCAGAGCTGCACTCACTATTCTGCTGGTAGAATCACTGCATACAGCATCCCATATCTCAGCTTCCAGCATTAAATTCAGCTTGGACATTACCAGTAACAGTACAATTCCTCAGGTTTCTCCCACCCTCACATACATGAAAACTTGGAAATGGAGCAGGTGTTCTTAAGAAACTTAAAAACAGCCCCCCCCCCCCCTCCCCGACCTTTTCTGCTTGAGGCTGTGATGTAGGAAACAAAGAAGGGATAATCAGGCGGATAATTGTCTGGATTCTTACGTAATTGCAGCGCAGGTAAAAATAAGCAAGTAGATGTTTCTAAATAAAGAGTCTGGAAGGCTCCTTCATTCTTTTAAGAACAATTCCTGAGGATGACGTTTGTTTGGTGAAAAACTTCCAAAGACGTCTAAAAAGTCCTTGGGTTGTCGTCTCTATCCTGAGTTCTATGCAGTTCTATGCAGAAGCTTCTTCTCACATCTGTTTCCAGGAACGTGAGTGACACTTGTAC
Source organism: Rhinella marina (assembly GCA_900303285.1). Lineage (NCBI taxonomy): Eukaryota > Metazoa > Chordata > Amphibia > Anura > Bufonidae > Rhinella > Rhinella marina. The sequence continues at coordinate 1,019 of ONZH01020188.1, forward strand.
ACATTACAGGGGTGATGACCCAGCTTTCCCGAACCTCGCTGCAGGTCCAGCTCCTAGAACCCATCCCTGGCTACACAGCGGCCACTACAGGAGACGTAGAGTACTGCATGCTCTTTGTGAATAGAGACCTTCATGGCTGCATTCCCCCAGTTCATTTGATTTCAGTAAAGGTAATACGTCACCACATTGTTTTTACTAAATAAAATAGATTTTTTTCTAATTATTGATTTTTTTTTTTCTAATTTTCTTTTCCACACATGATGATAGTGGCGGTCATCTTCCCTGAGCTGCTCTTAAATGGCATCTGTCAGCAGTTTTGTGCCTATGACACTGGCTGACCTGTTACATGTGCACTCGGCAGCTGAAGACATCTGTGTTAGTCCCATGTTCATATGTGTCCACATGGCTGAGAAAAATTATGGTTTAAATGTATGCAAATGAGCCTCTAGGAGCAACGGGGGTGTTACCATTACACCTAGAGGCTCTGCTCTCTCTGCAACTGCTGCGCCCTCTGCACTTTGATTGACAGGACCAGGCAGTGTAAATGTGATTCCACCTGACCCTGTCCACCACCATGGAGTGGCCGCGGCAGTTGCAGAGAGAGCCGAGCCTCTAGGTGTAATGGTAACGCCCCCGTTGCTCCTAGAGGCTCATTCGCATATAATAAAACATCATTTTTCTCAGCAATGCAGGCACATATGAACATGGGACCAACACAGATGTCTTCAGCTGCCGAGCGCACATGTAACAGGTCAGCCAGTGTCATAAGGACAAAACTGCTGACAGATGCCCTGTAAATGTTTTACAGCAGCCACAAGGACCATGGAAACCTGAAGACGACTCTCTGAATTCTGTAGGGGTTTCCTGTGGGCATGCTCTGTGACACTGTGCAGGGAGGGGAAGGAGGTGAGCTGTGACATCACCTATAGTGAATGATGGATCTTGTGCTGCCTGTGATGATAATGAGATGACTGCTGAGAAGTGATCTTTACAAAGCAGGAAGGAAAGCATCAGAGAGAAAATTGCAGAATTTCAATCAAGACATTTTTAAATATAGATAATGACATAGAAAATTAAATGTAAACAATTTTCTAATGATATATTTCCTTTAAAGGGGTTCTCCATTCCCAAAATGACATTTTTATCTGCTCAGAGTAATCCAAACACTGCAGATTTTTCCCCATCTACCTTTTCTCACGATGACACTTTCCTTCCCCTGTTCTCAGCACCTGGATGTCTCTGAGGATGCAATAGATGCTGAGACTCATTAAAGACAAGGATAATTGGCCTTAAAGGGGTTGTCCAGGTTCAGATCTGAATTTGGACATAACCCCTTCTTCACCCATCCATTGACAGCAGGGTACCCCAAAGAGAAGGCAGGTTCCGTTCCCAGGGGTCCCTGCCTTGTAGATCGCTCACCGAGCGCTGTGTATACAGATCAGGAAGCGCTATGTGCGCTTCCTGTTCCGGCCCGGCGGTCACGTGATCGCCGGGGCCAGGAGCATGCAGGAGCTGCCGGTCTCTCATAGACCCGATCAGCCCTGCACTGAGGCTGTACAGCATAGTATTATACCGTACAGCCTCTCTGGGGATGTATTTCCACTGTAACTGGGGCTACTATGTCAGCTACTATGTCAGCCCCAGTTACAGGAGAAATCAATAGTGTAAAAAAAAAAAGTAAAGTTAAATGTCCCCCTGAGGTCTTGTATGACCTTATGGGGGACACAAAGTGTAAAATAAAAAATGTAAAAAAAAAAAAAAAAAAAAATCACATTTAAAAAAAATAATTTCCCCCCAAATATGTCATAAAAAAATGTTACAAATAAAAATAAATAAATAAAATAGACATATCTGGTATCACCGTGTCTGCAATGGACCGGCTCTATAAAAATATCACATGATCCACCCCATCAGTTAACCCTGTCCCGACCAGCGCTGTACATGTACAGCACTGGTGCGGTGCGGGGAAGTGACGCCAGCTCGCCCGTGCGGCGGGCGTCATGGCCGGCAAGTCCCTCTGTTTCTAACAGAAGAGATTTGCCGCTACTTACCGCCATCGGCGGCATCTTCCTGGGCCTTCTGATGCCGTGATCACGGCATCAGAATGCGTCTGAACCTGGAAGCGTACGTTTCCAGGTGGTGTACAGACGCCCCGAGTGGCCAATCGGGGTGTCTGTACACCATATGAAAACTGTAATCCTCGCTGGTAAGGATTACAGTTTTCAAACTGCAATTCTTATTCTGTCCACTAGATGGCAGGCCAGGATAAGAAATGAGCAATTCCCTGAACTCCCTGATTGCTCATAAAGAAAAAAAAAAAAAACACAATATATGGAGCTCATATTTGAGCTTTAAAATAATCACAAAAAATAAAAAAAAATGTTAAAAAATATATAAAAAATAAAAAATATATAAAAGTTCAAATCACCCCCCTTTCCGTATAATGAAAAAATAAATACCTAAATAACAATAAATATAGACATCATGGGTCATCACCGTGACCAAAAACACCCGTACTTTTAAAATATAAAAAAAAATTCCAATACGGCGAATTGTGTGGCGGAAAAAAGCGTCCAAATGGCGATTCGCTGTTTTTTGTCAATTTTTTTTTCTAAAAAAAATTAAATAAAAAGTGATCAAAAAGTCATACACACCCCAGAATGGTATCAATAAAAACTTCAGATCGCCCTGCAAAAAATGAGCCCCCATACAGCTCCGTACACATAAATACCAAAAAGTTATAGGGGTCAAGATATGACAAGGAAAAAAAAAAAAAAAAAAAGGCCAACTTTCTAATTATTTTATCACTATCAAAACGCAGGAAAAACTATACATATTAGGTATTGCCGGATTCGTACTGACCACTAGAATGAAAGTAACCGGTCAGTTTTAATGAACATCGAACGTTGTAAATAAGAAACCCGTAGAACTGTAGCGGAATAGCGTTTTTTTTGCAATTTCACCCGATTTGGAATTTTTTTCCCGTTTCCCACTACACCATATGCAATATTAAATGGTGGCGTTGCCCTCATACATACAGTGAACAGAAAAATAAAACATTTATGGCTGTTTGAAGGCAGGGAGCGAAAAACGAAAATGCATAACCAAAAAAACCTCCGGGATAGAAGGGGTTAAACCCCGTAAAAAAAAAAAAAAACCTTACGTCAAAACAAATTTTTTTATTACCTCACCTCTCAAAAAACATAATATCATTCAATCAAAAAGTTGTATGTATCCCAAAATGGTAGCAATAAAAACGACACCTCATCCCGAAAAAAAAGAGCCCCCACACAAGATCATAGCCAGAAAAATGAAAAAAATATGGCTCTTTTGCAACACAAAAACATGATTTTTTTTTTCTAAAAATGCTCTTATTGTGTAAAACATTTAAAAAAATAATAAAAAATTGACATATTTAGTATCGTTGCGTCCGTAACAACCGGATCTATAAAAATATCACATGATCTACCCCATCAAGTGAACGGTGTAAAAAAAATATAGAAAAATGCCCCTAAACTGCTTTTTTTGTGACTTAACCTCCCAAAAATGAGATTAAAAAGTGATCAGAAAGCCGGATGTGCCCCAAAATGGTGCCAATAAAAAGCACAGCTTGACCGCAAAAAAAATAAGACCTCACGCAGCTCAGTCCACAAAAAAATTTAAAAGTTATCGCTTTTAAAAACCATGACAGAAAATTCCATGTTAGAAAATGCAGATGCTGCTCCTCCCCTTCTGAGCCCTGGCGTATCCCCAAATAACAGTTTACGACCACATGTGGGGTGTTTCTGCAAACTGCAAAAACCGGGTAATAAATATTCAGTTTTGTTGTTAACCTTTGATGTGTTACAGGAAAAAAAATGATTAAAATGGAAAATCTGCAAAAAAAAGTGACAAGCTCTGCTTGTCAGGGATTATGATCCTGAATATAGTTTAATATGATATTTAGCTGAATTTCTGTAGAAATGGAGTTCATGAGGAGACATGAAGTACAGAAAGACGGACAGGACAGACTGTGGTAATGGAGACTGTATACAAGAGCTGCTACTCATCAGCCACATCTCCTCATGGACTCCATTCCTACAGAGATTCAGCTAAAGATCTTATCATCTGTATTCAGGGTCATAATCCCTGACAAGCAGAGCAGAGAGGAGGATGAGGCAGCTCTTTAGCTCAGTGTTGTGAAGTAACTTGTCCTCCTGTGTGATTAGGACAGATTCTGTGTGTACTAATAGGACGGCGGCCATTTTATTTCTCCTAATCATTGCTCCCTAGACAAAACAAGCCATTATAACTAATGAAAGGTATTTGGGAATATATTTATCATGAAGTAATATTTAAGTATTTTTATTTTCTTAATTCCCAGAGAACCCCTTAAAAAAGTTGATTTTGCAAATTTTCTAAAATTGCTTCTAAAATTCTAAACCTTCTAACGTCCTAAAAAAATAAAATGACACTACCCAAATGATACCAACATAAAGTAGACGTATGGGGGAATGTCAATTAATGAGTATTTTATGGGGTATCACTATCTGTCTTAAAAGCAGAGAGATTGAAATTTAGAAAACTGTGAATTTTTTCAAATTTTCGTTAACTTTTGGATTTTTTTTTATAAATAAAAGGTAAAACATATCGACTCAAATTTCCCACTGTCATGAAGTACAACGTGTCACGAGAAAACAATCTCAGAATGGCCGGGATAAGTAAAAGCGTTCCAAAGTTATTACCACATGAAGTGACACATGTCAGATTTGCAAAATTAGGCCTGGTCAGGAAGGGGGTAAATGGCCCGGTCTTGAAGTGGTTAAAGATAATACAACCGGATCCGTTCAGAACTGATGCAGACGGTTGTATTATCAGTAACGGAAGTGATTTTGCTAAACCCTGCCGGATCCAGCAAAAAACACTAGTGTGAAAGTAGCCTTATTCTGGGAGTCAAAACTTTCTTTTTATCTTAGATCGACTTACTTGTATGCGTCTTGGTTTTTTTTATGCAGGACTACTTGTTTTTTCTGTTCATATAACGTTTATCATCTGATGAAAAACTAAACATTTTTTTCCATACTCTTTATTATATTTTTAATACCATTCACCATCTATAATGTTACAGAGCAGGTTATCATGGTTACAGTGATACCCAATGTGTCTATAATATTTGATGCTTTGTATACACTTGTATAAGTTATATCACAAATTATATTACGTGTACAAAAATATGGTGTTTGTGGGTTTATTTTTTCATAGATTCTTTTTTATGTTTTAGCAACAAAGGACAAACACAAAAAACAATAGACACCCATCTATTTGTATATTTTATTATTTATTTATTATTTTTTGATTTATTTATTATTATATTTTATTTAATATTTTTTTTAATATTAAATTTTATTTATTTATTTATATTATTATTTATTATATATAATTTATTATTATTTATTTATATATACACTCCGCATCCCGTATCTCACGGAAGTTCTCCTGCAAAAAAAATAAAACCTGTCCTATACTTGGCCGCAAATCACGTCCATAACCCCATTAAAGTCAATGGGTCCGCAAAATTGCGGAACACTACGGAAGACTTTCCGTATGTCTTCCGTTCCGTTTTTATACGGATCACGGAATACATACGGTCGTGTGAATGGGGCCTTAGACTACTTTCACGCCAGCTTTTTTGCTGGATCTGACAGGGTTCAGTAAAAACTGTTCCGTTGCTGATAATACAACCGTCTGCATCCGGTATGAACGGATCCGGTTGTATTATCTGCTGGGACGGATCCGTCATTAACTCCACTGAAAGTCAATGGGGGACGGATCCGTTTTCGATTGTGTCAGAGAAGATCCAGCACCACTGACTTGCATATGACCCCGGCATCTGGGAGGTTAAATGTATGAGATCGGCCTTATTGTATACATTTGCCCTGGGCCTCGACTGTATGGAAAAAGCAGAAATCCAACGGCTATGGCGCCTGCTGCACATGTGAGCGGGCACCATCTTTAAAGGTTGCGAAGGGGTTAGTCATACATGTATCCAGGTACATTGGCCGGTTATTAGGGCGTACCTAAGCATGATCACAGCAGAATTGGTCATACTATTACAGTACAGGTAATCAAACGGTTAATAATAATCTGTATAGCCTGCGGAAAAGACCAGTGAGACTTACCTGACCCTGAAATTAGCAGCTTTGTATCTGGTACATGAGTGATGGCAGACACCGCAGAGAAGGTGTATATACTGAGGAGAGGCTGAACTGGGGGAAAGAGGACGACAATCATTACTGGGACACCCAAAAACTTTACGTATCACTCTATTCCCCTCATTGTATGTGACAACCATCTGTATCCACAATGTCCTATTAAAGGGGTTGTCGGAGCCTTACGTATTGATGACCTACCTTTAGGACAGTTAATCAATATTAGATCGGTGTTGGTGGACGCCTATTAGCTATTTAAAGGGACAGCGGCACCCGGACCAAGCACAGCGCCAAACATTGTATAGTGGCTGTCCTTGGTATTGCAGCTCAGTCCCATTCACATGAATGGCCATGTGACTGATAGACGCGACGCCACAGGCTGCGGTGCTAGGAGTTGGACGCCCACCAATCCTTAGGACAGGTCAATTTGGAAAATCCCATTAGTTAAAGGACTTGACGAGGATTATAACAATAGATATGCTTTTATTTTTTTAATAAAGGCTGTTCATGTCTAACGGCTGCAATACCATACATGACCAAGGCCAAGAGTGGCGCTGTTTGTGTTGGGAAAAAAAAAAAAGCATATCCTTTCATAATCCTAGACAACCCCCGGTGATGGACGAGCAGCTTTCACCCTGGAGGTCGGCTGCCATCGTGCATTACATGGGCACACCACTCTGGTTTCATCGCTCTTACCTGTATTCAGGCTCCACACTTTGATGCTGCAATCGGACGATCCGCTGCAGACAAAATGTTCTCCAAGAGGCAAAAGATCTGACGCTAGAAGGGAAAAAAGCCATATGAGAGCTTCTTCAGTCCCAGATGTCTGCCCTCCAGCGTATTCAGGTGTCACTTACCTCGCTTGGTTCCATCCAGATAGACCAGGACCAGGCAGGTGACTCCTCCAGTGTGACCACACAGCGTCCTGACCTCCGACCGGGACGGTACATCCCATACACGTACTGAGGTGTCCCAACTGTCTCAAGATGGAGGGCAAGGAAAGACGGAAGAAGAAAGGCAGGAGACAAGACGTAACAGACAGGCTGATGTAGGGACAGAAAACTGATGTCACGTTACATGTTACACTCCCCTATAATAAATGACGAGGCACAGAGCACCGCTCCTCAATTCCTCCGCAACTTAGGCTACTTTCACACTGGCGTTATTGCTGGATCGGGCAGGGTTCAACAAAAACACTTCCGTTACTGATAATACAACCGTCTGCATCCGTTGTGAACGGATCCGGTTGTATTATCTTTAGCATTGCCAAGACCGATCCGTCATGAACTCCACTGAAAGTCAATGGGGCGCGGATCCGTTTTCAGATTGTGTCAGAGAAATCGGATCCGTCCCATTGACTTGCATTGTGGGTCATGACGGATCCGTCTTGCTCCTCATCCCAGGACGGAAAGAAAACCCCAACATGCTTCTCCCTGGTATGAGAACGGAACGGAATTCACTTTGGAGCGCTCCGTTCTGTTCAGTTACGTTTTTTTATTGTGTCAGAGTTGAACGGATCCGTCCCCATTTTGCTCCGCATCCCATGACGGAAAGAAAACCGCAGCATGCTGCTCCACGGTTTGGGAACGCAACCAAACGGAACGGAATACATTTTGGAGCACTACGTTCTGTTCAGCAATGTTTTGTCCCCATTGACAATGAATGGGGACAAAACTGAAGCGATTTATTCCGGTATTGAGCCCCTATGACGGAACTCAATACTGGAAAATAGAAACACTAGTGTGAAAGTAGCCTTACTTTTGTCTGCAGCCAGATGCTGCCCCTAGGTGGCGATCTGTTTTCCAGATGCTATTCAGATCAATGGAAGCCATATAAAACTAAACATACAGCACCGGACCCTTATAAAGTCTATTAGGGGAACGCTAGTCTACGTAACGGTGAGATTATGGTGACTACATATTACGTACAGTGATCACATGAAAATATTTATTCATTCAGCCGAAAAGTGCGCTGTGGTACAGAAATGTTTCGGGCTCAAGAGATAATAAGTCCTTTTTCAAGCATGTTGGTGCACTCTGGTCGCCTGCCGGCTGTGGTGTCACACAACAGTCAGAGTGCACCAACATGCTTTAACCCCTTCAGCCCCGGGCCTGTTTTCACCTTCCTGACCAGGCCATTTTTTGCAAATCTGACATGTGTCACTTTATGTGGTAATAACTTTGGACGCTTTTACTTATCCAGGCCATTCTGAGACTGTTTTCTCGTCACATATTGTGCTTCATGACAATAGTAAATTTTTGGCAAAATATTTCATTTTTATTTTTTAAAAAATACCAAATTTACCAAAAATTTGGAAAAAATTTCCAAATTTCAATTTCTCTACTTTCAAAATACATAGTAATACCTCCAAAAATAGTTATTATTTTACATTCCCCATATGTCTACTTTATGTTGGCATCATTTTATAAATGTCATTTTACTTTTTTAGGACGTTAGAGGGCTTAGAAGTTTAGAAGCCATTTTTCAAATTTTCACCAAATTTTCCAAAACCATTTTTTTAAGCACCAATTCAGATATAAAGTGATTTTGAGGGGCTTACATAATGAAACCCCCCATAAATGACCCCATTTTAGAAACTACACCCCTCAAATTATAAAAAACTGCTGTTACAAACTTTGTTAACCCTTGAGGTGTTCCACAAGAATTAAAGGAAAATGGAGGTGAAATTTCAAAATTTCCATTTTTTGGTAGATTATTCATGTTAATAATTTTTTTCTTGCAACACAGTAAGGGTTAACAGCAAACTAAACCTCAATATACATTGCTCTGATTCTGCAGTTTACAGAAATACCCCATATGTGGTGGTAAATGTCTCTATGGGTTTGTGGCAGTGGTCAGAAGGAAAGGAGCGACATATAGATTTTGGAGGCAGATTTTGCTAGAATGGTTTTTAGGCACCATTTTGTAATTGAGAGACCCTGACGTACCCCTAGAGTGGAAACCCTCAAAAAGTGACCCCATTTTGGAAACTACACCCTTCAACAAATATATTAGGAGGGGTACTGACCACTTTGACCCCCTAAGTGTTTTACGGAATTTGGAAACACTTGTCTGTGAAAATGAAAAATTTCATTTCTTCCAATAAAATGTTGCTTTAGCCCCAAATCTTTTATTTTCACAAGGGGTAACAGGAGAAAAGCACCCCATAATTTGTTACCCATTTTCTCCTGAATACGGCAACACCCCATATGTTGGTGGTAAACTGATGTGGGGGCACATGGCAGGACTCAGAACAGAAGGAGCGCCATATGGATTTTACAACACAGATTTTGATGGAATGGATTGTGGGAGCCACTGATTTTTATTTTTTTGAGTTATTGTCTTATGTGGGGGCTCGTTTTTTGCGGGATGAGCTGATGTTTTCATTGGTACCATTTTGGGGTACATAAGACTTTTTGATCGCTTGGTATTACACTTTTTGTGAGTCAAGGTGAAAAAAATAGCTGTTTTGGCATAGTTTTTTTAAAAAATTTTTTTTACAGCATTCACCAGAGAGGGCAAATCATGTGATATTTTTATAGAGCAGGTTGTTACGGACGCGGCGGTACCCAATATGTCTAACATTTTTATTTTTAGAAAGCTTTACACATTAGATGCATTTTTGAACAGAATAAAATCTTTATTTTGTGTTGCCATTTTCAGAGAGCCATATTTTTTTCAGTTTTTGGGCGATTGTCTCAGGTATGGTATCATTTTTGCAGGACAAGATGACGGTTTAATTGGTACCATTTTGGGTCAAATACGCCTTTTTGATCGCCTGCTATTACACTTTTTGTGAGGCAAGAGGGAAAAAAAATGGCTATTTTGGCATAGTTTTTTTAACATTTTTTTTACAGCATTCGTCTGGGGGGCCATCTCATGTAATATTTTTATAGAGCAGGTTGTTACGGACGCGGCAATACCCAATATGTCTAACTTTTTTATTTCTGGAAAGTTTTACACATTAGATGCATTTTTGAACAGAATAAAATCTTTATTTTGTGTTGCCATTTTCTGAGCCATATTTTTTTTATTTTTTGGGCGATTGTCTTAGGTAGGGTATCATTTTTTGCGGGACGAGATGACGATTTTATTAGTACCATTTTGGGATAAATACGCCTTTTTGATCGCGTAGTATTACACTTTTTGTGGGGGAAGGTGACCAAAAAATGGCTGTTTTGGCACTGTTTTTATTTTTTATTTTTTACTGTGATCACCTGGTGGGATGGATTATGTGATATTTTTATAGAGCCGGTCGATACGGACGTGGCGATACCTAATATGCCTACTTTTTCTTTTTTTAACATTTTTTTTTACTTTATTGGGGGGAAAATGGCGTTTTTCTTTTTTTTACTTGAAACTTTTATTATTATTATTTTTTTAACTTTATTTTTTAACTTTTTTTCACATTTTTTTCAACTTTTGGGGGTCTGATCCCCTTTACAATGCATTACAATACTGTTGTATTGTAATGCATTGGCTGTAAGTGTATTACTCACAGTAATACACTTACAGCCTGCTTCCTGTGCGATCCAGGGGGCTGGATCGCACAGGCACGCAGGGATGGCAGCCACGATGCATAAGGAAGGCATCGGGCTGCCATCCAAGCCATCGGGTCCCCGTCACAGCAGCGCGGGGACCCGATGGCCCCCCCGCTCGCCATCCTGAATATGCTCACACCTCATGTGCCGCGGTCAGCGCTGACCGCGGCACATGAAGGGTTAATGCGCCGGCATCGGTGTTTTCACCGATGCTGGCGCATTCCCCAGGGGTCCGGCACCTGGGCACTGCCGGACCCCCGCCGCTGATCGGGCGGGCGCAGCTCCTGCACCCGCCGATCAGCGCGCCGTACATGTACGGCGCTGGGCGTTAAGTCACGTCCCGCTGCGCCGTACATGTACGGCGCTGGGCGTTAAGGGGTTAAAAAGGAATTATTACCTCTTGAAAAAAAAAATCCAATGCAACAGCACTCTGCAAACCAAATAAAATACAAAATGCCATAGTAATAGAAATATTCTGGAGCTAATGCTACGCTTATTTAGTAAATTTGAGATTCTTGGCAAATATGTTTTGTACAAAATTATTTGGGCCCGTCTGCCAAACGTCAAGGCGATCTCTGTAAGACGGGAACCTAACACTAATTCCTACCTGTTATGTGCCACAATGGCCACCATAACATTCAGGGAGTGCAGGTTCCACATGCATGCTTTGGTTTGCTCGGCGTGCATGTTGGTACACTGCATTCCCTGGATTGAATAGAGGACCAAAAATGATAAAAAAAAGCAGAGTGGGCCCAGCATGCATGTGGAACCTGCACTCTCTGAATTTTATGGTGGCCATTGTGGCACATAACAGGTAGGAATTAGTGTTAGGTTCCCATCTTACAGAGATCGCCTTGACGTTTGGCAGACGGGACCAAATAATTTTGTACAAAACATATTTGCCAAGAATCTCAAATTTACTAAGTAAGTGTAGCATTAGCACCAGAATGTTTTATATGACTATGGCAATATTGTACGTTATTTGTGTTTGCAGAGTGCTGCTGCATTGCGTTTTTTTCCTTAGTGTCTCTAGCCACGGCAGCGTGCACCTACACACTGGGATGTGCTGACTGACCCCCTTTTTTCTTTGTAATTATCTCTTGAGCCCCAAAACGTTGCTGTAACACTGCGCACTTTCGGCTGAATAAATAAATAAAGATTTTCATGTGAACACTGCCTATCTGGAGTGTCGTCCAAACTGTGTATCTACCAAGTAGTGGTCCTGAGGTGGAGAAGCATCCATAAGGCCTCTTTCACACGACTGATACGGATTGGCTCAGGGTGCGTTCAGGATGCGTTCAGTGAAACTCGCACCGTTTTGCAAGCAAGTTCAGTCAGTTTTGTCTGCGATTGCGTTCAGTTGTTCAGTTTTTCCGCGGGGGTGTAATCCTTTTTGATGCGTTTTCCATGCGCGTGAAAAAAACTGAAGGTTTACAAATCTCTTAGCAACCATCAGTGAAAAACGCATTACATCCGGACTGCATTGAGTGCGTTTTTCACTGAAGCTCCATTCACTTCTATGGGACCAGGGCTGCGTGAGAAACACAGAATATAGAACATGCTGCGATTTTCACTCAACACGGAATTGATGCGTGAAAAAAACACATTGAAATGAATGGGTCAGGATCCAGTGCGGGTGCTATGTGTTCACGTCACGCATTGCAACTGCGCTGGAAACTCGCTCGTGTGAAAGGGGCCTAAGGGACGTTTACGATTACATATGATGTACATGTCTCACCTCCCGGAGATCATGTATGTGTCATGTATGAGAACACACGTCACTAGATCACTGTGATTACATGTGATGTACATGTCTCACCTCCCGGAGATGATGTATGTGTCATGTATGAGAACACACGTCACTAGATCACTGTGATTACATATAATGTACATGTCTCACCTCCCGGAGATCATGTATGTGTCATGTATGAGAACACACGTCACTAGATCACTGTGATTACATATGATGTACATGTCTCACCTCCCGGAGATGATGTATGTGTCATGTATGAGAACACACGTCACTAGATCACTATGATTACATATGATGTACATGTCTCACCTCCCGGAGATGATGTATGTGTCATGTATGAGAACACAGGTCACTAGATCACTGTGATTACATATGATGTACATGTCTCACCTCCCGGAGATGATGTATGTGTCATGTATGAGAACACACGTCACTAGATCACTGTGATTACATATGATGTACATGTCTCACCTCCCGGAGATGATGTATGTGTCATGTATGAGAACACATGTCACTAGATACCTGTGATTACATATGATGTACATGTCTCACCTCCTGGAGATTATGTCTGTGTCATGTATGAGAACACACGTCACTAGATCACTGTGATTACATATAATGTACATGTCTCACCTCCCGGAGATGATGTATGTGTCATGTATGAGAACACACGTCACTAGATCACTGTGATTACATGTGATGTACATGTCTCACCTCCCGGAGATGATGTATGTGTCATGTATGAGAACACACGTCACTAGATCACTGTGATTACATATAATGTACATGTCTCACCTCCCGGAGATGATGTATGTGTCATGTATGAGAACACACGTCACTAGATCACTGTGATTACATATAATGTACATGTCTCACCTCCCGGAGATCATGTATGTGTCATGTATGAGAACACACGTCACTAGATCACTGTGATTACATATAATGTATATGTCTCACCTCCCGGAGATCATGTATGTGTCATGTATGAGAACACATGTCACTAGATCACTGTGATTACATGTGATGTACATGTCTCACCTCCCGGAGATAATGTATGTGTCATGTATGAGAACACACGTCACTAGATCACTGTGATTACATATAATGTACATGTCTCACCTCCCGGAGATGATGTATGTGTCATGTATGAGAACACACGTCACTAGATCACTGTGATTACATGTGATGTACATGTCTCACCTCCAGGAGATGATGTATGTGTCATGTATGAGAACACACGTCACTAGATCCCTGTGATTACATATGATGTACATGTCTCACCTCCCGGAGATTAGGTATGTGTCATGTATGAGAACACACGTCACTAGATCCCTGTGATTACATATGATGTACATGTCTCACCTCCCGGAGATCATGTATGTGTCATGTATGAGGACACACGTCACTAGATCACTGTGATTACATGTGATGTACATGTCTCACCTCCCAGAGATGATGTATGTGTCATGTATGAGAACACACGTCACTAGATCCCTGTGATTACATATGATGTACATGTCTCACCTCCCGGAGATGATGTATGTGTCATGTATGAGAACACACGTCACTAGATCACTGTGATTACATATAATGTACATGTCTCACCTCCCGGAGATGATGTATGTGTCATGTATGAGAACACACGTCACTAGATCCCTGTGATTACATATGATGTACATGTCTCACCTCCCGGAGATCATGTATGTGTCATGTATGAGAACACACGTCACTAGATCCCTGTGATTACATATGATGTACATGTCTCACCTCCCGGAGATCATGTATGTGTCATGTATGAGGACACACGTCACTAGATCACTGTGATTACATATTATGTACATGTCTCACCTCCCGGAGATCATGTATGTGTCATGTATGAGAACATACGTCACTAGATCACTGTGATTACATATTATGTACATGTCTCACCTCCCGGAGATGATGTATGTGTCATGTATGAGAACACACGTCACTAGATCACTGTGATTACATGTGATGTACATGTCTCACCTCCCGGAGATGATGTATGTGTCATGTATGAGAATACACGTCACTAGATCACTGTGATTACATATGATGTACATGTCTCACCTCCCAGAGATGATGTATGTGTCATGTATGAGAACACACGTCACTAGATCACTGTGATTACATATGATGTACATGTCTCACCTCCCGGAGATAATGTATGTGTCATGTATGAGAACACACGTCACTAGATCACTGTGATTACATATCATGTACATGTCTCACCTCCCGGAGATTATGTATGTGTCATGTATGAGAACACACGTCACTAGATCACTGTGATTACATATGATGTACATGTCTCACCTCCCAGAGATCATGTATATGTCATGTATAAGAACACATGTCACTAGATCACTGTGATTACATGTGATGTACATGTCTCACCTCCCGGAGATGATGTATGTGTCATGTATGAGAACACACGTCACTAGATCACTGTGATTACATATAATGTATATGTCTCACCTCCCAGAGATGATGTATGTGTCATGTATGAGGACACACGTCACTAGATCACTGTGATTACATGTGATGTACATGTCTCACCTCCCGGAGATGATGTATGTGTCATGTATGAGAACACATGTCACTAGATCACTGTGATTACATGTGATGTACATGTCTCACCTCCCGGAGATGATGTATGTGTCATGTATGAGAACACACGTCACTAGATCACTGTGATTACATATGATGTACATGTCTCACCTCCCGGAGATGATGTATGTGTCATGTATGAGAACACACGTCACTAGATCACTGTGATTACATATAATGTACATGTCTCACCTCCCGGAGATGATGTATGTGTCATGTATGAGAACACACGTCACTAGATCACTGTGATTACATATAATGTACATGTCTCACCTCCCGGAGATGATGTATGTGTCATGTATGAGAACACACGTCACTAGATCACTGTGCCCTTCCAAACTGTGAACAAGGAACTGGGAGTTCTGCAGGGGATATGGATCTGGGGGCAGCGATAAATTCAGGAAAAATTAGGTTCAAGTCAAGAATGTATCAGAGCAGATGAGATGGGGAAGAAAAAAAGATGGAGGATAGAAAAGAAAGAAGGAGAACAGCGCAAGGAAACATGAAAAGGAAAAGTTACATGATTGCCAGGTATGAACGAAACACAATCAGCATAATATGAAAATATGATATTTATATGGCGGCAATGTAGTCTGTAGCGCTGTACATTATATCTGCAAATATTATATATCTAAAAAAATAAACAAACACAATATATATATATACAAACACACATATATATACTACGATTAATCCGGAGAACTGAATATAACATATTCTGACCAAAGAAGGATATCACAGATTTGTCAGGACAGGGAGACCTTTAAAGGGATTGTCCAGGTTTTATTTTTTTTTTAAAGGGAGTCTGTCACCACTATATGACCATATACAGCGCTTACATGGCTCTGTTGCCCACCTACACGTGAATGTAATGGTACCTTTGTTATTTTCTTTAGACTTGGAGATGCAGGAAAAACGTAGTTTAATTCATATGCAAATGAGCACTCGGAAGCGCCCAGGGGCGGAGTTCAGTGTGTAGGAGCCCAGGCTGCTCGGGGAGGCAGAGGCTGGGGAGGAGTAACCATGAAAGGAGGCAGAGGCTGGGGAGGAGTAACCATGAAAGGAGGCAGAGGCTGGGGAGGAGTAACCATGAAAGGAGGCAGAGCAGCCTGGGCTCCTACACACTGAACACCGCCCCTGGGCACTTGCGAGTTCTAATTTGCATATGAATTAAACTGCGTTTTTTCTTCATCTGCAAGTCTAAAGAAAATAACCAAGGTATCATTACATTCATGTGTAGGTGTGGAAGCGCTGTATATGGTCATATAGTGGTGACAGACTCCCTTTAATTTCCCCTTCCCGTGGAGAAATCCATACCTACCTTCCCCACCATTCTGTTCTAGATCACTGGCTTCCCCTCCTGCAACTTCCAAACGGACGGGGTCACGTGCGCCGCTGCAGCCAATGACTGGCCTCACTGTCCGGTCACATACGCTTGTGGATGCATCACTGGTGAGGCCAGTCAGCGGCAGCAGCAGTGCACGCGACCCCATCCGTTCGGGAGCTGACAGACAGGGAGCTGAGGTCCAATGAAGAGAGAGAGTCAGGGAGCCGGAACGGAGCAGCGGGAAGTAGGTAAGTATTAAATTAAAAATAAAAAACCTAGACAACCTCTTTACTGAAGAAAATAAAATAAAAAAAAAAACATTGATTCCTGGACTGAAAAAGGTAACAATGACGCATAAATAACAGCATCAAAAAGAATTGGAAGTGTGAATTAAAGTATGTAAATGTGCTGGCGCCGCATTTCATCAAAGAAAATGAATTAACATGTATTTGTAATACGGAAGTGTGAATGAGCCCTTAGGCCGTGTTCACACATCACAGATTAGAGGAAGGATTAGGTGCAGGATTTCAGTGTAAAAAGAAGCAAAAAGTACCTAGTGTGACAGGGTGGAATGGAGGTAAGGAGTGGACTGTGGACATATGAGCTTACAATCTACAGAGCTCGAAGAAGGAAAGGGAGCAGCTTCATTTCTATGTGATGCAGTCTGCAGAACTTCATCCATTCATACAGAATCTAGCCTTCTACGCGGTGTGAGCGGCTAGCCTAAGGCATCGCCATTATACCCGTCAGCTGTCTGTCAGGCCCCATAGACATCAATTATAATCTTTAGGATCCCTGACAACCTCACACCAAATCCTGAAGTCTCCCTACAAACTACCAGGCTCCAAATCTCTTTTATTGTTTGCAGGCACAGCGCCATACACTGAATAGATCCGAGAGGGACTGAGCTGCAGTACCAGGCACGGCCACTACAACATGTACAGCACTGTGCCTGGTAGACAATGAACGTGATCTGGCGAATGTCAGTTTGTAATCAGACTGTCCTGAAAGTGATTGGAGAGAGATTGGAGTAATGGTAACGCCCCCGTTGCTCCTAGAGGATCATTTGCATATAATAAAACATCATGTTTCTCAGCAATGCGGGCACAGATGAACATGGGACCAACACAGATGTCTTCAGCTGCCAAGTGCACATGTAACAGGTCAGCCAGTGTCATAGGCACAAAACTGCTGACAGATGTCCTTTAAAGAGTTGGTTGGCAGTGGAGCTGTTTTGGGAAGAGGGTGGAGGAACCACTGCTTCTTATTAAATGGGTTGTCCCATCTCAGACAATGGGGGCATATCGCTAGGGACCATTGTCTCTGGGACCCGCACCTACAACAAGAACAGAGCGGGGAGTTGTGCCTGGAGGACCTTGGGTTTCCGGGTGCAGCTCCCCGCTGCGCTCATAGAACTGAATGGGAGCACACCGAGCATGCGCGGCCACCGCTCCCATTCATTTCTATGGAGCCAATGGAAATAGCCGAGCCAGCTCTTGGCTATTTTCGGCGGCCCCATAGAAATTGATGGAGGGCGATTGCTCATGCGCAGTGCACCCTCCTGTGTTCTCAATATAGGTGCGGGTCCCAGCGCCTATTAGACAATGGGGGCATATCCTAGCAATATGCCCCCATTGTCTATGATGGGAATGCCCCTTTAAGCGCCGCAGTTCATTCATTCTTGGGATTGGTTTGGGTCTGACTGATCATTGTCACTAGCAATAAACCCCCTTTAAGAGTGCCTGCTTCCGTGTGGGATAAGCGGCGCCCTTTTCTATTGCCATTCTGGACATGTGTCCTAATTGGGGAGTCGGGGCAGGAGCTATTATGTCATATATCATACGTCTTTGACAGACTGACAGCTGACTGTGCAGTGTAATGGCCGCCATGTTGTTATCCAGCTTTCCCAGATACAGACGTAACTAAGAAACCTGAGTATAAATTGGGGGCGACCACTGTAGGATTTTTACTTCCTGGGGATTTCATTTCACACAAATTACGAATCAAACCTGGAAGACGTCTTGCAGCGGTCGGAGTCTCATCTGGAGCTGCTCTTTGTGCCGCTGAGGGAGTTTTCTGCTTTTTCCTTTTAGACGCTGCGGCCGGCGGAGGGATCGGCTGGATGTCGGGGTGCGGGGGAAAGAATGAAGCCGTTCTACAAGAGAAGGAGCAAAGTACAGGAAGAGCTACAGGCATCGACCTGCTGGAAATGTGCGTCCATGTATCGTGGGGGAGCCCTGAGCTGGGACCGCCAAAGAGAATGGATTCCTGGGGATCCTCCAAACTCTCCATGTTTAACCCCTTCCCGACTGCCCACTGGATATATACGTCCTATCTGCATATACCCCGTGCAGTTTGCACGTATATATAAGCGTTCAGGCAGCAATTTCATCCCAGCACTGATCAGCGCTGAGATTAAAGCTCCGGCAGTCTAGCAGGAGCAGGTCGGGTCCCGGCTGTCAGACACATTGGGGACCCTGAGGAGAAGACAGGAGAGGTTTATTACCGCTTCTGCTTTCCCCTGTGCCAGGAGGACAGCCCTGCGCGAGTGCAGGGGGGAGAGCAGGAAGAGGCAGAGCCGCTTCCTCTGTTAGGCCCAGCGGTCACGTGATCACCGGGGGTGTCTGGGGCAGGAGCAGAGCTGCAGGGTCTAAGGAGACCCTGATCACCAGGTCTTAATGACCCCCTGGGACACATATTGTGTTCCAAAAAATACATTAAAATAGTAAAAAAAACCTAAATAATAAAAAATAAATAATAATAATAATAATAATAATAAAAAATACAAATAAAACATTGTAAAAAAATAAAAATAAGAAATACAAATAATTTTATAAAAAAAATGCAGTCGCTAACCATAGTCGCCTTGTTCGCTCAAACCTATACATGCTATATATGAAAACAATATAACCACAAAATAGGGAACCCATTGCAATAATTAATTTTTGTGTCAGTTTTAATATTTAAGAAATAAAAAGCTATAATTAAAAAAAATATACTTTTTAATAATAATTAGCGGTTTTCCTCCAAATTAAACCTAAAAAAAGGGGGGGAAAAATCTATAAAAAAAAAAAAAACATTCTAATAAAAAGTCAAGTAAAAAAAATAAAAAAAAATAAAAAAAAAAATCACAAAAATTATTTTGGTAGTCAAACAAATAATAAAGCTGAGAAAACGTCTTTAACATCTCACGGCGTGAGGTCAGACGCAGCTACATACTGTAGATAGTAACCGGATGACGTTGTAGGACGCACCTGCTTTCTCCACTCGTCTCCACCGTCTCCTCCTTGGACGTCTCTTCCACAGTCTGAGATAACAATTCTTCTACAAGTCTCCGCAGCTCATGTTTTTGGGCAACCTAAATGAAGGAGGGGGGTCAGTCACATCATAGCTGTGCACGCTCATACGACAGCTGATTGTATATGGACATCATAGAGGTTGATCCCCCAACTGAAGGCAAGGCTATGGACATATTCTACATATGTCAGAGCAGTCTTCTGCACATCTGCAGTCTACATTGCTTCATTCATTTTCAGAACCTGCTGCTAGTTTCCTTATTTACTCTTGTGGACGTGTCCCTCCCAGTAATATATGCTGGATGTGAGAAGTGTGTGTCCATGATGCTGCTGACTTCCCTGGCTCTCATTTATCAGCACAGCTTTATTCCTGGATGATTCCTCCCTCCCCCTGCAGAGTCTGCCATGTGTGCTCTCTTCTCTACACTAATGCATAGCCTTTGTGTGTTTCTCCTTCCTTTAAAGGGGTTGTCCAAGTTATGAAAAAATATATATCACTGTAAATCTAATGGGCAGTAATATATAACTAAGTTAAGCAAGTTTTAGGCAAAATATATCTATATCTCCTCATTTTCCTGGTTCTCTTCTGGCTCTTTGTGTACATGCAATAATAACAATCTCTGCCCCTTCCCCTGCTCTGCAAAGGGAGTGAATACAAGTGTTATCCTGAGTGACATGTCTGCCTGCTGGGATACTCAGCAGCATGTTGTATGTGTAGAACTACAAGTCCCAGTGTACAATGACATTACTGATGCACACAGGAACTTTCCCCTACCTTTCTTGTGCAATACTCTGCTTAACTCCTCCAGTGTCAGCTCTGTGTCTATAGGATGAGGAGGGCAGATCCTGTGTCTCTTCATTGCTACTGTTGTAAAGCCTCGAGCCCTGTGTGTGTTCCGACTGAAGGGGTTAATGTTTTATCTGAAATAATCCAGGGAGAGAGCAGAGAGCAGGAGCCCGGCAGTACAGGGGGGCGTGGCCAGTACAGAGCAGGGGGCGTGGTCAGCACAGTGACGTCTCGTGTACAGACTCTTATCTGCATGTGCACGAATATCAGAAGAGCAGAGAGAGAAGCTGACATCACAGGTCATGTGACCCTGAGTGAAATCTGAGAAACCAGCAGCTTTAGAAGTGCAAAGTGCTGGAAAAGCTGTTGTATTTGACTAATTAGAAACATACAAAGGACAAAATAATAACTCGGACAACCCCTTTAACCCCTTCAGTCACATAGGGTTAGAGTTAGGGTTAGGATTTTTGTTTTTGCCCCCAGCCTTCCCAGAGCCATGACTTTTTTTTCCATACATGTATCGGGGCTTGTCTTTTGCGGGACAACTTGTTCTTTTTAAAGCCACCAGTTAATGCTGCATATAATTAATGGAATTGGAAAATAATGCTATTTCGACATAGTTTTACAGGTTTTGTCTCTGTGGCGTTCTCTATGCGGTAAAACTGACCTGTTATTCATTCTATTTTCTTGTGTTTTAATACTGAAAAAAATAAATAAACTTTGAAAATAAATATTTTTTTCTTTTCATCACCATATTCTGATCCCCGTTACCTTTTTTTATAGTTACTTCCACAGAGCTGTGTGGGGGCTAATCTTTTGCAGGACGATCTGTAGTTTTGGAGTGTTTATGACTTTCTAATCACATTTTATGATTTTTTTTTTTTGCTAAGTGGAACAATGAAAAAATGGAAAATTGGCCACTTAGATTTTTTTTCTCATTACCATTAGGATAAATATTTTTATATTTTATATTTTAATAGTTCAGGCATTTTAGGATGCAGCGATGCCTATGATCTTTTTGTTTTTTATTTATTTTATTTTTAAAACAATTCTGGGGAAAAGGGGGTGATTTATGTTTTTTTGTTTTTTTAAAAAAATTTTAAAAACTCCACAGGAACTACAACTCTGATACGCTGGGTCCCTTCAGAGAGACTCAGATCATAATAGTGAAGGAACAGCTCCCCCCATCGCGCACTTCTGCGTTTTCAGCATTTAGATGCCTTGTTCACATTTGACCACAATATCTAAAAGGTTAAATGTCTGCAATCGGCATTATTGCAGACATTTAACCCTTTAGATGCCGTAGTCAAACGTTTGAAACAGCGGAGACTCAGAAGCTATGGCACCCACTGTGCTTGCGAGCGGGCGCCATATTTAAATCTCTTCCTCCCGTCGTACATGTACAACGCTGTGACTCAAGGGGTTAAAACAGCCTCATGTGAGCTTTTCTCCCAATCTACTGGCTTCCTTGGATGCTCTCCGACTCTCCACACACTGATCTGCCATGTGCAGTCTTCTCACCCCTCACTGCTGTTATCTGTAACACAAAGAGAAGGGAGAGCAGAGAAAGCTGACAGAGTCAGGAGCAGTGTGCTGTCGGGTCTATGTAAGAAACGGCAGCACCACCAGCTAGGTGAAGGCGTTACGCAGACTCTGCAGCAACAAAATGGTAGGATATCCTTAAAGTGTAACTGTCAAGCATTAAAAAATCTATTTTAGCATATGTTACTGTCGGTGGAGCATTATGCATAAAGCAATCTTAAGTTTCTTCACATATCACTGTTTTCCTTGAGTTTTTCCCTTAGTTACGGCTGTTTTAATCTCTACAATATGAGGATCTTCTCAAGATGGCTCCTCTGCCAGTTCCCTGAGGCCAAAACTAACTTCCCTCACTTCACATACACACTTGCTGTAGCCAGCAGCTTCCTGCCAGCCAATCAGATTGCATTACTGAGAGACACGCCTCCACACTCTGAAGACTAATGCGGGCATGGAGTGTGCAGGACCGCCCCCTCTGTCTTCTGTTTACACTAAAGGGAAGACAGACAAGCCATAGCAATGGTCTTTTAACCCTTTCAGTCCTGGAGGGTTTTTCGGCTTTGCGTTTTCGTTTTGCGCTCCCTGCCTTCAAACAGCCATAACTGTTTTATTTTTCTGTTTACATAGCTGTATGAGGGCTTGTTTTTTGCGGGACAAGTTGTAATTTCCAACGCCACCATTTAATATTGCATATGGTGTAGTGGGGAGCGGGAAAAAAATTCCAAATCGGGTGAAATTGCAAAAAAAAAAAAACGCTATTCCGCTACAGTTCTACGGGTTTCTTATTTACAACGTTCGATGTTCATTAAAACTGACCAGTTACGAATCCGGCGATACCTAATATGTATAGTTTTTCCTGGGTTTTGATAGTGATAAAATAATTATAAAGTTGGCCTTTTTTTTGTCATATCTTGACCCCTATAACTTTTTGGTATTTATGTGCACGGAGCTGTATGGGGGCTCATTTTTTGCGGGGCGATCTGAAGTTTTTATTGATACCATTCTGGGGTGTGTATGACTTTTTGATCACTTTTTATTTCATTTTTTTTAGAAAAAAAGCGACAAAAAACAGCGAATCACCATTTGGACGCTTTTTTCTGCCACACAATTCGCCGTATTGGAATTTCTTTTTTATATTTTAAAAGTACGGGCGTTTTCGGTCACAATGATACCCATGATGTCTATATTTAGTGTTATTTAGGTATTTATTTTTTAATTATACGGAAAGGGGGGTGATTTGAACTTTTATTTTTTTTAATTTTTTATATATATTTAACATTTTTTTTAATTTTTTTGTGATTATTTTAAAGCTCAAATATGAGCAAATAGATTGTGTTTTTTATTTTTTCTTTATGAGCAATGAGGGTCTTTTATTTTTGACTTAATGACCGAATTTGCTCATTTCTTATCCTGGCCTGCCATCTAGTGGCCAGAATAAAAATTGCACTTTGAAAGCTGTAAACCTCATCAGCGAGGTTTACAGCTTTCAGATCGTGTACAGACACCCCGATTGGCCACACGGGGTGTCTGTACACCACCCGGAAGTGTAGGCTTCCGGGTTTAGACGCAACTAGATGCCGTGATCACGTGTGATCACGGCATCTAAAGGCCTATGAAGACGCCGCCGATGGCGGTAAGTACCTGCAAGTCTCTGCTGTTAGAAACAGCAGAGACTTGCCGGCCATGATGCCATGTGTCCGCATCGCTCCAGCGCCGTACATGTAGGCGCGTGCAGTGCGCACGTGCCGTCTCCCTTCCTGCTCATTGCCGTTGACCCATACAGCAGTGGACAGGAAGACAATACAGCTGATCGGCGAGGGTACCGGGTATTGGACCCCCGCCGATCTCATATTGATGACCTATCCTGAGAACCCCTTTAATCTGCTCCAGCCTATGGCTGGCCACCTTAAGATAATTTAGGCACCTTCCCCTGTAGAAGGGTGCCTGGGCAACAGGTTCCATAGTTTGCTAAGTTCCTGGTGTGCTGTCTCTATTGTCTGCCCATGTACTGACTTTCTGCCTGTTTACCGGATTCAGACCCTCCGCTGCCTGACCTTGCCTCTATATTGACCCCTTTGCTGCCTGCCCTGACCTCAGACAATGTACCGTATTGCACGTACTCCACCTGCCCTGACCTTGGCCTGTCCCTGACTATGATTTTGCCTGACCCCATTGGTGCTCTTCACCGGTGTCTTGGGTCAGCTATCAATCATACAGAGGCTACTCCATGAGGTAACGGCCCGCTGGTTCCCCTGCAGTGAAGTCCAGATCCCTGTATTGGGTAAATGCCAGGGGACCGCCCGGATAATGCCCTTAGGCACGTTGGTTAACATTGTGGTTCCACACCCACTACCGTAACACTATATAAAGCTGTAAAGACAACGTGTATGATCAGCATTGCCCTAGAACAGGGATTCCAAACTTGCGGCCCTCCAGCTGTTGCAAAACTATAACTCCCAGCATGATCGGACAGCCTACAGCAGGGCTGCTCTAGAACATAAAGACTGCAGTACTTCACCTTTGCAATTTCACTGGGGACCAGTTCCCGAGGAAGATGCTCTAAAGTTTCAATCTGTCTTAGTTTCTTGCGCAGTTTTCGGAGCTCGAGAGCGGCCATTGTAGTTCTAGGAAAAAACGACAAGGGATAAAGGAGATGTCCACGTTTTACCAGCGAGGATATTAAAATGATAAAGTGATGGGCCACCTGGATTCCTCCTGTCAATGCAGCCATGACGTGCCTTATACTGCACATGACTACAGCAGCCAATCACTGGCTTCAGCAGTATATAGCACATGATGGCTGCAGCGGTCACCTGAGGTATACAGACATGAGACCACTGCAGTCATGTGAACATAGTCCGTCAGGGAGGACACAGAGGTGGAACTGAAATGGACGGAGGGGGTTCGGGACAGTGAGAAAAAGTTTGGCGTCAGATCCACACATCACCATCAATCTTGCAGTGGAGGGAGTTTATTTCTACAGCGCAGCTCCCAATGAAGCCAATGCTTCTTTAACCCCTTCCTGATATCCGCCGTAATAGTATGGTGGACGTCGGGTCTTTAAAGATGGCGTCTGCTCCAGAGCGGAACGAGCGCCATAGCTAATGGGTCCCTGCTGTTTCACACGGCAGACACCCGGGTTTAAAGAGGTTTTATGAGATCTCGATACTGATGACCTATCCTCAGGATTGGTCATCAGTATCTGATTGTTGGGGGTCAGACACCCGGGACCCCGCCGATCAGCTGTTTTGCTGTTTTTTTCCTGTGAGTGCCGTGGCCTTCTCGCAGCTCACCAAGCACAGCGCGGTACATTGTATAGCGGTTGTGCTTGGTATCGCGCTCAGGAATGGGTAAATGTACGGCACTGTGCTTGGTGAGCTGCGAGAAGGTAGCGGCGCTCACAGGAGCGCTGGTACCTTCTCAAAACAGCTGATCAGCAGGGGTCCCAGGACAGGTCATCAGTATCAAAATCTCAGAAAACCCCTTTAATGTTCGTGATCGGCAGTAATGACGATCGCAGACGTTTAACCCCCCAGATGCCATGGTCAAAAAACAAAAACTGTCAAAAACAGTGAAGAGTTCACTTGCTTCTCCCTGGCTGTCACGCTCTCTGCTGCGATTGGACAGCGCTACAGCCAGGGAGAAGGAGACGCCCATTGAGAATCCCTGGCGTCTCCTCCTCCCTGTTCCGATGCTATGCATTTGCATAGCGCGCGCCGGATCTTTACAGGGGTGCAGCGGGCCAACGGAGCTGCGCCCTGAAGAAATTGTAAGTTCCCCCAACTCCACTGCACATGCCCCCCATAACCTGCTACTTAGTTAGCAGAGTGTGGACCCATGAAAGGTCCTCTTTAAAGGGGTATTCTCATCTTAGACAATGGGGGCATATCGGCATTTCTAGAATGAAAGTAACGGGTCAGTTTTTTAATGACTATCGAACGCTGTAAATAAGAAACCCGTAGAACTGTAGCGGAATAGCGTTTTTTTTTGCAATTTCACCCGATTTGGAATTTTTTTCCCGCTTCCCACTACACCGTATGCAATATTAAATGGTGGCGTTGGAAAGTAGAACTTGTCCCGCAAAAAAACAAGCCCTCATACAGCTATGTGAATGGAAAAATAAAACAGTTATGGCTGTTTTTGAAGGCAGGGAGCGCAAAACGAAAATGCATAACCGAAAAAACCTCCGGTACTGAAAGGGTTAATTCATAGTTTTGATGGCTTCAGTGTGAATCTACAATTTTCATAGTCAGGAAAATACAGAAAACTCTTTGAATGAGAAGGTGTGTCCAAACTTTTGGTCTGTACTGTATATAATTTCAAATCACCCCCCGCCCCAAAATCAATATAAATGAACAATCAAAAAAATAAACATCATGGGCATCGCCGCGTCCAAAAAACGCCCGTACTAATAAAATTCAAAAAAAACAAAACATCCTATACGGTGAATGGTGTAAAGCAGGGATGCCCAAACTGCGGCCCTCCAGCTGTTGCAAAACTACAACTCCCAGCATTTCTGGACAGTCTATCAGCCTGCAGCAGGGCATGGTGGGAGTTGTAGTTTAACAAAAGCTGGAGGGCCGCAGGTTGAGCATTCCTAGTGTAACGGCAAAAAAATCTAAATGGCTGATTCAATGTTTTTTCATCACTTTACCTTCACAAAAAAAAAAATTGAATAAAAAGTAATAAAAAAATACATACATATATACACAAGAAAAACTATACAAATATGGTATCGCCATAATCGCACTGACCCGGAGAATGAAGAGCACAAGGCAGGGAGTGAAAAACGAAAAAACGCAAAAATGGAAAATCGCCGTGTCAGGAAGGGGTTAAAGGGAATCGGTCACCCTGATTTTGAACTATTCATCTCTATGGGGCTGCCAAAGATAGCTGAGCGCTGGCTATTTCCGTCGGCTACATAGAAATGAATGGGAGCGTTGGCCGCGCATGCGCGGTGCACTCCCATTTCTATGGGAACAGCGGGAAGCTGCGTCTGGTGGTGGCCAGACCCCGGGGTCCTCCAGGCACAGCACTCCCTGCTTCGTTCTGAATATAGGTGCGGGTCTCAGCGGTGGGACCCGCACCTATAAGACAATAGGGGCATATCCTAGCGGTATGCCTCCACTGTCAAACACGGGAATACTCCTTTAAGTCCTCCACCATATCTTGTATGTTAATTATACATTTCTGAGATGGGAATACCCTGTATAAAGGGTTAATCCTGCTATAATCATCCTCTATCCACAGCATATCCGATAAATGTATGAATGCCGGGGCACCCACTGATAGGCAAAGTAAGGGTCCCAAGTGCTGTGAAGAGGATAGATAGATAGATAGATAGATAGATAGATAGAATGAAAGGAAACACATTTGGAGCGCTGTCTCATCTTTCCTATATGTGGACAGCCATTCTCCACACTGACATGTAGGGGGCGGCACACGCTGATTACAGCTCGTACTCTGCGGTGACTTCTATACTATAACACAGATTACATAATTTGCCAAAATTACCTTTCCCGCGCACCGGAAGGTAAATAGGAGCGTGACCCGGAAGTGCGGCCGGCTGCTAGGCGACTGGCTGGACACCGGAAGTCTCGCGGCAGCCATTTTGTTTGGCGGCTTTGTGTGTGTCGGCGGCGCCGTCAGTGAACCCATATGTTATATAATAAAGCTTTTCCTCCCCTGACTAGTACTGTACATCTCACAGTATGGGTGCCATACACACCTCTGGTTGCTACTGTACCTGGTGTCAGTTTGTACTGTAGTTCTAGCATTATAGTTACGCACCAGGAAACTGTGCTTCGTTTCTGTATAATGTTTTAACGCACACACTGCAGTATTACAGCTGTGTTTTATACAGATCTGATCTCCAGTGAGAGTAGTTCTCCCTTGGTGTGTGAATCTAATGCTAGAACTACACTTCAGACTGACAGAGAGGTGCAGAGAGGGAACCAGGCTCCCATGAAGATATTGAGGGGCTCTGTACTTGTGGAGTCATGGCTCTCCTATGGTGGCTGTATACCACGGCCTGTGTGCGTTTCACCATCTTCAACCTGACTGCGGCTCGGATTATATGATCCAGCGGTCACAGAGATCTATAATGCTGGGAGTCTGGATCATTGGACGTCGTACGGTCATGACAAGATTGGCGATCTGTGCCCATAGTGCGGGCGACTGAGTGAGGCCGTAGTGCCCCCTCACAGTAAGAATGCCGACACAGTAGCTATGCCCCTTACAATAGTTTTGCCCCCTTCCAGTAATGAAGCCCCTCAGTGTTAAAAATATACCAACAAAAAATTAATGCTCAACCAGCCTTCATGAGGCTTGGTTAGGGTTGGCGCCCAGCCTATATCTCACCGGCCAAGCCGGTATTTTGTGCCCCTGCCGTTGGTGGTAATTTTTCTGTTTTCCTATAAGGACTGTTACTAACGAGCGCTTCCATTGTGGGGCGCTCATTAGTACAACCTTTAACTCCTATTTGGCTGCAGTGCAGTGAACACTCGCTGCTGACTGGAAGCTCAGGACATGACCTGTGAAACATCACACTGGAGCGCAGGTCCTGTCCTGACATTCCAGTCAGCAGGGGGTGTTCAGAGCGGCGAGAGCAAAGGGAGGAGGTGAGTTCTTTTTTTTTACACTGAGAAGAGAAGGGGGCATTAGTAATTCTGGGGGCACTAATGAGAGCATTGATATTACTGGGGGGCTCTATTGGTAACACTATTAATTCTGGGGGGGTGCTAATGGGGACATTATTAATTCTAGGGGGCACTAATGGGGACAGTACTCTTACTGGGGGCGCTAAAGCGACATTAATACTGGGGGCACAAATGGAGTCATTATTAATTCTGGTGGGCGCTAATGGGGACATTATTAATTCTGGTGGGCGCTAATGGGGGCATTATTAATTCTGGGGGGTGCTAATGGGGACATTATTAATTCTGGGGTGCACTAATGGGGGCTTTATTAATTAATAATGTATGTATAAATACATGCAGACTTTGTCTCATACTCCGGATGCATCTTGAATGTACAAATTTATTGATATACTGTCTGTGCAATGTATGCTCTTTAGTTCTTTTCTTTCAATTCTGTTAATGGATGATGTTATGTCATTTTCATTTACGCTAAATCTCAATAAAAATTTATTGACACTAATAATGCCCCCATTAGCGCCCCCTAATGTAATGTACATTATTAATTACATAAAATAATAATATACCAATTAATTAATTCTGGGGGGCACTAATGGGGGCATTATTAATTCTGGGGGGGCTAATGGGGGCATTATTAATTCTGGGAGGGGGCTAATCTGGGGGGTGGCACTTTAATGGGGGGCATTATTAATTCTGGGGGGCACTAATGGGGGCATTATTAATTCTGGGGGCACTAATGGGGGCATTATTAATTCTGGGGGGCACTAATGGGGCATTATTAATTCTGGGGGCACTAATTGGGGGGGGGGCATTATTAATTCTGGGGGGCACTAATGGGGGCATTATTAATTCTGGGGGGCACTAATGGGGGCATTATTAATTCTGGGGGGCACTAATGGGGCATTATTTAATTCTGGGGGGCACTTAATGGGGGCATTATTAATTCTGGGGGGCACTAATGGGGGCATTATTAATTCTGGGGGGCACTAATGGGGGCATTATTAATTCTGGGGGGCCACTAATGGGGGCATTATTAATTCTGGGGGCACTAATGGGGGCATTATTAATTCTGGGGGGCACTAATGGGGGCATTATTAATTCTGGGGGCACTAATGGGGGCATTATTATTCTGGGGGCACTAATGGGGGCATTATTAATTCTGGGGGGCACTAATGGGGGCATTATTAATTCTGGGGGGCACTAATGGGGGCATTATTAATTCTGGGGGGCACTAATGGGGGCATTATTAATTCTGGGGGCGCTTAATGGGGCATTATAATTCTGGGGGGCTAATGGGGCATTATTAATCTGGGGGCGCTTAATGGGGCATATTAATTCTGGGGGCGCTAATGGGGGCATTATTAATTCTGGGGGACTAATGGGGGCATTATTAAATTCTGGGGGCACTAATGGGGCATTATTAATTCTGGGGGGCACTAATGGGGGCAATTATTAATTCTGGGGGGCGCTAATGGGGGCATTATTAATTCTGGGGGGCACTAATGGGGGCATTATTAATTCTGGGGGGCACTAATGGGGGCATTATTAATTCTGGGGGGCACTAATGGGGGCATTATTAATTCTGGGGCATTTTAATTCTAATGGGGGCATTATTAATTCTGGGGGGGGGCACTAATGGGGGCAATTAATTAGTGTCAATGACTAATTTTTTATTGAGATTTAGCGTAAATGAAAATGACATAACATCATCCATTAACAGAATGAAAGAAAAAACTAAAGAGCATACATTGCACAGACAGTATATCAATAAATTTGTACATTCAAGATGCATCCGGAGTATGAGACAAAGTCTGCATGTATTTATACTAAACAACTAAGGGGTTACCAAACCCCGTCAGGAAGAGGAGTAGCATACTCACTAGAAAGCCACGGTAACCAACAATTATGAGTACGGATCCTGGATCGCAAGGATGAGGCCAAATGTAAATTCACAATGCAATATGGGAAATTGATCAGACCAATAATGACCTGAATATGTGGCATAATAGGGAGTTTCCAATTCTGGGCAATAGCTTGTCTTGTGGCAGTAAGGATATGGGCTACCACCCATCTAAAGTGTATGGGAACAGCCTCCAAGCCTACATTAAGAATGGCTAGCTCTGAAGTCAGTGGCGACACGATCCCTGTGATATTTGTAATCATACCTGCCACACTAGTCCATAAGCTAGAGACTAACGGGCAAAACCACCACATGTGAGAAGGGGTACCTGTATGACCGCAGGATCGCCAACACAATGGAGAATAGGTGGGAGAGAAGTGTGCTATGCGGTCTGGGGTTAAGTACCACCGAAATTGTACTTTCCTATTCCTCTCCGCATGGTTGATGCAGTTTGAGGAATTAACTGCCCAGGCAAGGGCGTTGTTCCACTGGTCTAAGGAGAACTCTTTGGACAGCTCCTTCTCCCAGCTGAGCATAAATCCTAGTTTGTTTGATATTTGAGATGGCAGAATAGCGGAATATATAGTAGATAAACCCGATTTAGACCCAGGCCTGTCAGTGAACAAGGAGTTTAATGGGCAGCGTTTTTGAGTAAACATTTTATGAGCTACACCACCAAGGATATGTTTAATTTGTAGATATTGGTAAAAGACCCTGTTAGGGATATCAAATTTAACGTGAAGAGATTCAAAATCCAAGATCTGTTGATTCTCAAATAAGTGGCTTATAGATGATATTCCCTTATCAATCCAGGCCGAAAGTGATAGATTCGGAACAAGATGTTCTAAAGTGGAGATGGGAAGATCTGAAGGGATCAAGTCTAAGTACCGTACCTGGACGTAACAGATATTGCCATGCAAAAACAGTGGCTTGCATTGTATCTAGCATGTTGGGCATTATTGGTTTCCCTAAGCAAAGGGAAGCTAGGAAGCTTTTCAGGGAGCGTCTTTTTCACAAACTGTTCTTCAATCTGAATCCATTTCTGAGGACTAGTGGGGTGCCACCATTCTTAGCCAAGTCCCCAGACTTGCTAAGTAGTATTTGTGTAAATTAGGAACCCCTAGCCCTCCACCTTTTTAATGGAGGATGCAGAGTAGTCGCAGCAACTCTGGGGCGTTTAGCTCCCCATATGAACTGAGAGATAGTGTTCTGGAGTTTCTGGATAATGGATTTCGGAATCAGCAATGGAATACACCGGAAATAATATAGTATTTTCGGTAGGATCATCATTTTTACCGTGTTAATCCTTGCGATCCAGGACAGAATTATGGACGAGTAATTAAGAAGATCTTTTCTGATATCTTCTAGTAAGGCCCTGAAATTCAAAGACACCACTCTTTTAATGGAAGTAGGTAGAAGGATTCCTAAGTAAATGATATGATCGTCCACCCACTGAAAGTTTAGCAATTGTTGGATTTGGCTTCTGGTTTCCGGGGAGACATGGAGTGGAAGAATGTTGGATTTAGTGACATTCAGTTTGTAATAGGATACGGCCGAGAATTGTTGCAATATAGCAGAGGCCTCTTGAAGGGAGCTGAACGGATCTGTCAAAGTGAGAACGACATCATCCGCGTATAACCCGATGACATGACGTTGCTCTCCTGTCTGAATACCTTTAATGCGGGGGGATGATCGTAATAGTTCCGCTAGGGGTTCCATGACCAGGGAAAATACCAGAGGGGAAAGCGGACACCCTTGCCTGGTTCCATTAGTAATGCGGAAGGGGGAGGAAAGGAAACCAGAAGCCAACACCCTTGCAGAGGGGGATGAGTATAAGCTCATAATTGCTGTGAGTATGTGATCCCGGAATCCAAATTTGCAAAGAACATGTTCCAGAAACCCCCAATGGACTCTATCAAACGCTTTTTCCGCGTCAAGCGATACGAGAATTGTGGGGTTTCTGGAAATCTCAGCCACTTGGAGCAGGTTTAACATATGCCTAGTACCGTCTCTACACTGTGTCTTGGCAACGAACCCAACCTGGTCAGGGTTAATGAGAGACGTAGTACATCATTGATACGTGTGGCAAGGATCTTAGCGAACATTTTTATATCAACATTTAATAACGAAATCGGGCGAAAATTTGCAGGTGTGGTAGCTGGTTTGCCCGGTTTTGGTAAGGTTACCACCGTTGCCATAAGCATCTCAGGAGGCATGCAATCACCCGACATAAACCCATTGAAGAGTTTTTAATGGGGCATTATTAATTCTGGGGGGCACTAATGGGGGCATTATTAATTCTGGGGGGCACTAATGGGGGCATTATTAATTCTGGGGGGCACTAATGGGGGCATTATTCATTCCGGGGGGCATTATTCATTCTAGAGGCACTAATAGGGGCATTATTATTTTCTGGGTTGCACTAATGGAGGCATTATTAACTCTGGGGGACGCTAGAGGGGGCATTATTCAGTCTAGGGGCACTAATGGAGGCACTATTAATAATGGGAGCCACATCATTATGACCAGTGTTAAGCCACGCCTCACAACCACACTCCCTTGGGGTGTGGCTAAACTTGGCCACTATTTTTAGTTGGGAAAGGCGGCAGCCCTTGTCTGAGTACTGCAGTATTCTCAGAAGAACAAGCAGGGGTGGACTGGGAACTTAAAGTGGTCCTGGAAAAAAACTAAAAGTGGCCCCGTTTTGTAGTCGGGTTCAAATTGATGGACGGCAGGGCCAGCAATACCATATTGTGGCACATTATACCACCCCAACAGAGCCAAATACCACAGTCCATCGCAAAATACATCCCCAAAAACTTCCACTGCCCGGCTGTGAGGAGGGCTAAGGCAGCCCCCTGGTCATCGGCCCACTAGGTAATTTCCCTGTAAGGTCTATGGCCAATCCGCCCCTGAGAACAAGGACAGAACACGGAGCACCCAGGGAACTGTCCTGAAGGTCTCCTGCTTTTTAAGGGCCTCACAGACATTCTGGAGAATTAGGCCTCTTTCACCCATTGGTGAATCACTGATGTGACTTCTGTGTTCTCCACAGACAGCACACGGACTCCCTCAGTGATTTTAATTTTTTTATTTACACATCAGTGATTTTCCACTGACAACGGATCATGCAGACCAAACACTCCCATTGAAGTCTACGGCATCCGTGTTCTTCCAGTTTTTTCACAGACCACTGGTAGCAGATGCTGTGGAAGCTAATTTCCAGCCTTGAAGCCTACGCGGAATACAAATTACACACTGACTAAACATGGAGGCCAAGGCGCATCATCTGGCAAGCTGTGCGCCAGAATGAAATCTACGGAACGTCATACGGCCAAAACACCGCCACATCACAATGCTACTGTACCGTACAAATGCAGCAAAATGGGCTCATGTTGTGCCTGACATTCGCACAAGAGATCGAGCAGACATGAACTTCTAGCGGCGGTTCGCTTGTGGCCACAGTAAACTTCTTGTGTCACCACATTCAGGTTCACTTGTGGTGATGCTGTAGTGTTAGACTGTGATCACTGCGCAGGCAACGTGCATCTGTATGGGGTGTGATTATTCATGTGGTCGTGGTGTGACATCCCATGTTAGCGACAAAACTCCAACCCTCCTGAATGTTTTAGCTGTAAGTCACACGCAACACTGACATCGTAGACCACAAACTTCGACTCACTTACCACCAGCCTCGAGTTTGGACGGTTCTTTACAATAAATTCCCAATCTGAAATAGTCGCGCGACCACAAAGTGCTGACAAATCGCTTAAAATTTCTGAGTCTCGTGACTTGTCTGAGACTTAAAGGGGTATTCTGGTTGTTTGAAGTTGGATAACTATTAGATCAGTGGGGGTCCTACTGCTGGGACCGATCACGAGAATGGAGGCCCCCACATTCACATGATTCCGGGAGCATTGCGTTCTTCCCATAGTGCATCCTGGTGCCATCTCTTCCCCAGGTAAGTACCGCACAGCACCAGGCCGTCCACATGAGGTAATGTGATTCATCAGACAGGTTACCTTCTTCCATTGTCCTATGGTCCACTTATGATGCTCAGGTACCCATTGCAGGCATTTTCGGAGGTGGTCATGGGCACTCTGATCGGTCTGCAACTAGACAGCCCTGTAGACAGCAAGTCGTGTTACCCTGTGTGTCCTGACAACTCTCTTTCATAGCCAGAAAGAACGTTGTCAGACATTTCCTATACAATATCTTGTATAAGAGATCAGGCCAGACGGGCTAGCCTTCAGCCCACACACACATCAATGAGCCTTGGGAACCCATGACCATGTTACTGGTTGTCCTTCCTTGGAGTGCTTTTTCGCAGGTACTAACCTGCTGGGAACTTCCCACACCTTCAATTTTAGAGATGCTCTGACCTACCTATTTAGACACTGATGAATGTGTCTGTATATACACTCCTCAACATTGACATTACAACATCAAAAAGGACGAGACCTAAGGTTATGCATATTGAGAAAGTTGCAGGTGTCATTAAGATTTACAGCTGATCAATTTTTCAAGCACCTAGCTCCAATCTGTGGCACGTGGGAGGGGCATAAAAGCCAGATTTTTAGCCACATGAAACCTCAGAAATTGAATGACGTCGTGTGGGATGATTGCACGATGCCTCCTGCTCATTGAAGTGCCCGTTATCTCCACTTGTCACAAACTGACAGGGACAGAATTGTTGAACCTTGGTTTATCACTCCAGCAGATCGGTACGTGCCTGGGTCTAGATCTCTGTGCAGGAGCTGGTGCAGAGGATGGGAGTGGTAGTGGCCCTGATGAAGCATTTAGTCCCTCAGGCCATAATCAGTGCAGTGGAAGTGTCATACTGAAAAATGAGGCCAGAATTAAAGGGAACCTGTCACCATGAAAATTCAAAATAATCTACAGGCACCAGGAATAATAAATAATAATATTTATTTATATAGCGCCACCATATTCCGCAGCGCTTTACAAATTCATAGGCTTCTTGTACAATGCAAAAATGACTGGCTAATTTACAACTGAAGCACTAGGAGTGAGGGCCCTGCTCAGAAGAGCTTACAATCTATGAGGAATTGGGGGTGACACATGAGGTAGTTGATTGTGATAAGTAGAATTCGAGCCATAATTGTACTGAAAGGAGTGGTACCGGCCGATCTGCTTCGGATTTGGGACTATTAGAGAATCGAGTTCAGGCCAGAGGAGTTGGTGGGTTAGCGGTTTAGTCTGGGAAAGGTCATTTTAGGAAGCTTGATAAGCCTGACTGAAAAGATGTGTTTTTAGGGCACGTTTGAAGGTAGGGAAGTTGTGAATTGACCTGATATTCCGGGGCAGAGTATTCCAGAGAGTAGGAGCAGCTCGAGAAAAGTCTTGAAGACGGGAATGAGAGCTACGAATTAAGGAGGATGTTAATCTTAGGTCGCTAACAGAACGGAGAGCATGAGTAGGGTGGTAGACGGAGATGAGGGAGGAGATGTATGGAGGGGCAGCACTGTGGAGAGCAGGAGTAGGGTGGTAGACGGAGATGAGGAGTGAGATGTATGGAGGGGGCAGCACTGTAGAGAGCACGAGTAGGGGTGGTAGACGGAGATGAGGAGGAGATGTATGGAGGGGCAGCACTGTGGAGAGCACGGAGTAGGGTGGTAGACGGAGATGAGGGAGGAGATGTATGGAGGGGCAGCACTGTGGAGAGCAGGAGTAGGGTGGTAGACGGAGATGAGGAGGAGAGGAGATGTATGGAGGGGCAGCACTGTGGAGAGCACGAGTAGGGTGGTAGACGGAGATGAGGAGAGATGAGAGGGTGTAGAGAGCGGGAGTGGGTGGTAGGGAGATGCAGCACTGTGGAGAGCACGAGTAGGGTGGTAGACGGAGATGAGGAGGAGATGTATGGAGGGGCAGCACTGTGGAGAGCACGAGTAGGGTGGTAGACAGAGATGAGGGAGAGGAGATGTATGGAGGTGGCAGCACTGTGGAGAGCACGAGTAGGGTGGTAGACGGAGATGAGGGAGGAGATGTATAGGGTGGTAGACTGGCAGCACTGTGGAGAGCACGAGGGTGTACGGAGAGGAGGAGATGTATGGAGGGGCAGCACTGTGAGAGCACGAGTAGGGTGGTAGGACGGAGATGGGAGGAATGTAATGGAGGGCAGCACTGTAGAGAGCACCAGTAGGTGGTAGACGGAGATGAGGAGGAGATGTATGGAGGGCAGCACTGTGGAGAGCACGAGTAGGGTGGTGGTAGACGGAGAGCAGATGAGGAGGAGATGTATGGAGGGGCAGCACTGTGGAGAGCACGAGTAGGGTGGTAGACGGAGATGAGGAGGAGATGTATGGAGGGGCAGCCACTGTAGGAGAGCACGAGTAGGGTGGAGACGGAGATGAGGGAGGAGATGTATGGAGGGGCAGCACTGTGAGAGCACGAGTAGGGTGGTAGACGGAGATGAGG